>BJCO01001598.1:0-13142 GCA_018326465.1 Flaveria floridana
ATTTGTTGGTTAATTACTTAATTTTATGTTTAATTATTAATGTTTGAAGTGTACTAATCTTAAGTATATATATAATTTCTAAAAAATATATATAAAATTTTCAAATCGATTAATCCCGATTAATCCCGATTAATCCCGATTAATCCCGATTAATCCCTAGTCCCTACCTCACCGCCCGACTAGCGGCTAGCGATTTTTACAACATTGCTGGTTAGAAATTCAAGCGACGTAGCGGAACCAACATACGAAAACGCACAAACTAATATCACGTGAAAATAGAACAATAAACGACACAAGAATTTAACGTGGTTTTCGGTCGGTGTGACCTACGTCCACGAGCTGCAACTAGGGTTTTCTTTATTTGCTCAGTACAAAGATTACGAATACATGACATGATATATATAGAGACTAATTAGGGTTAACAACTTAATGAACAAGAAAACTAAACATGGGCCCAAGCCCAAAGCCTTCACAAACCCAACAGTTTTGGCCTCATCTCATCCTCCCCAAACTCTATTTAATAAGGCTATTGCTAGGTGTGTTTGTTTTTCATGTTAAATTCTAAATTATAGCTTATAATTATATATTAAGCACGTACAAAGTAGAAAACTTCTATTTGGATTTTTACCTAGAATTTAGTGTTCATTTTAAGAACAAGTTTAGGGTTAAAAGCTAAAAGTATTCATGCTAAGAGCAACATCTCAGTGATGGGGTTGTAGATCGTATATAAATTATTCTACTTTACTTTGATTTATGTAATTTTCTTTGCGAAATAAATTAGTGGCTGTAAGTTGTGAATGGGAGCGGTTTCTTTAAAACGCTTTCAAACTTTTACTTAATTTTTGAAAGACAAAATTGCACTTGTTGGCTTAATGTTAGATTATCATCTGATATTTTGATGTAAGATTAGTGTTTTTTTCCAGTTCGGATATAAATATTAGTGTCATATCCACTATGCCCATGGCGCCATATAATTGTGCAAACAGCCCTTTGCTACCACAAGAAGAAAATTTCTTGTCTTCACACCATACTTGCTCTATATGGAAAGTCCCATGATGATAACTTAGATGTTAACTATGATTAGAGATTATGAGTTTCTAGTTAACGCAATGGGAAATAAAAGCTTTTGCATACTTCTCAAATTGTTGAAGCCTTGTTTTCTTGATTATTCATGATAATAAACAGTTGTATTATAAAGAATTAAGATGCTTATGATTTTATTACTTAGCTTAATGCTCTTGCTTTATGTTTTTATGGCAAACCGTGATATATACACAATCTCAAAACTTTTCACACGAGCCTAGCCTTTTTTTATCCTTTTCTTTGTTAACTACCTTGAGATGTATCATTGTAATATTAGGAGTCTTTGACCACTCTGTATGTAGCCAAACAACTGTCACTGTCATTGCCATATCTTTCTTTTTCACTTTTGCTGCTAGAATAATAGTTGTGTAACAATTTCTTAATGTCATAATGGATTTTCATATGCACAGTTGATATTTAAATGGTTGATTACTTATTACAAAAATTTTATAATTGTAGAAACTATGCAAATGAATTGTGAGGTCCCTGCATCCAGCCTCAAGAGCAATGGGCATCAACAGTGTAATGGGAGTCCTATGGAAGGATCTATAGAACCCAAAAATGATTCAAATTTTCTAGAGCTAGATCATAACGAATTACTAGAGTCCTTGATTGAACCCAACAAAAAACCTGCCTACATTGGGTCATGGTCTTTGCATCCCACTAACATTAAAAAGGCACATTTGTGCCCGTTAAATAATATTGAAGGCCAGTTTTACCCTTACTTCTTGAATAACCGGGTTCAGTATGCTCCATTTACTGTGTTCCCACAAAGTTATCCCTTTGATTATCAGCATCAAGAGTTCCATTATTTTGTGGTCATTGATTTTGAGGCTACATGCGATAAGGAAAGGAATCCTCATCCTCAGGAGATCATTGAGTTTCCTTCAGTTATAGTAAGTAGTTTGACTGGTCAGCTTGAAGCTTGTTTCCAAACATATGTTCGTCCAACATGCAATCGGCTCTTAAGTGATTTTTGCAAGGATTTGACCGGCATCCAGCAATTTCAGGTTTGTTTGCACAGGCTTTCCTATCGTAATGTTGTTCATCTCATAAACTAGAAAGTAGAAAGGTGGCTAATGTTCAAATTTATGCCATTCCTTTTTTTAGTCATGTATGAGTGTAGTTAACGACGATTCTGATAAAGGTGGCAGAAATAGGTGGGTCGGATAATGAGTCTACGGATGATTCTAACATTCTACATATTAAAAAAGTAACATGTTAATTTTAATTTTAGCAAAACTCTAGTTTTTGAGTAAAGTGACGAGGCGGCATGCACTAAGAGCATTCACAACCCATTCCTCATCCTCATCTATATAATTACACTAAAAATACTACTTTTTCTCTTTCCTTTTCAATTTAATTATACTTTTATACTTTTATCATTACTTTTTCTCTCTCCACTCATAACCATTTAAAATATATCAAAAACATTATAGGATTTTGAACAGTGTTTCTCAAAAATACAAATTGAACAGTAAATTTTCCCTATCCTTCACTCACAACCACTTATAACCATATCATATAATATAGGGAACAACTCACATCAATTTAGGGAACGGATGTGAATGCTCTAAGTATACACTTTTAGTAACATTTGATCTGTTAGTCTTGTTTGACCTTTAATCTGCATTTGACCCCTTAGAAATCATAGTTGTCAATAGCGAATAGCGGTAAATAGCGACAAGCCACCTATATGCTACGTAGCGAATAGCGATAAATAGCGCCCGCTATTTCGTGTTTAGCGATAAGGTAGTAGAAGCTTTAAGAAATGTTTTATATTCAATAAATAAGCATGTTTAGCTATAATGTAGTAGAATATATGAGCAAACACCACCAAATTAGCTAAAATACTCTATTTGTGTCAATTTTATAGTAATAAAGAATAAAAAAGTAAAAAAATAAAATAAAAATACCGCTGCAAGTCGCTATATGCTGCTATATACCATTACCGGCCCTTGACCTATACGTGACGTAGATCGCGATCGTGACCGCTACGGTCACTATTGACAACCGGGTTAGAGATTAAACATAACCTGAAATTACCCATTCAAAATTAGATGGGTGAAAATTGCCACATTTAGTTCTATATAGCTTAGGGAAAGAGTTACAGAAAGACCTACATAAGTTGTGATTTGATGGTTTGAAAATTTCTTTCTAAATTGCAAATTTCAAATTTTGCATGTCAAAGTACTGCGATACGGATAATTCAGGCACCTAACTTTTGATTAACACAAACTGATGACTCTAGAATAGAACTAATGGATAATAAGAAAGAATAAAAAGATGTGGCAAGTGTTTTTAGCTGGTTTACAACAAGATCATTGGGGGCAAGATAT
This sequence comes from Flaveria floridana, assembly GCA_018326465.1. Lineage (NCBI taxonomy): Eukaryota > Viridiplantae > Streptophyta > Magnoliopsida > Asterales > Asteraceae > Flaveria > Flaveria floridana. Next base: position 3,423 of record BJCO01001598.1, read on the forward strand.
CTTGTCATGTTTTTCATTCAAAGGTGGCTATGTTACCCATTGACTTATCAGTGGGTCAATTTGGATTGTTTTTTTCAATTAAAAATGTAGTTAAAAGAGGGCGGGTCAAAGACGTTGAAAGTCATCTATAGACTGTTCATAATTCACAGTCTAAGTTGCTTTATTCAAAACTTCATATTATAGCTGTAGGTAATATTGTTTTTCCAGTAATAATTACAATTTAGTTTATAAAATTTGGGCAATTAGGTTACCACCCCCCCTTCTTCTATCCTTGGTTAAAAAACCTGCGACCTCTTATTATTATTATTTTTTAGTCTCTACCACACTATCATATTACCAAATTTGCTAAGGATAATGTTAAGTTTTGTCTACAATCAATGTTTTTGACACATTTACTAAATGGTCATTTCTTCCATGTATCGAATAGAATATGGATTGGGTTGTAGGGTGTTTCTTGGTTTGCGTATGATGATTTTAGTATGTAGAAGTTGGTTAAAACGATAGATGTTAATTTCAGGTGGACAGAGGAGTTACTCTTAGTGAAGCTCTTGTTCGACATGACAAATGGCTGGAGATGAAGGGGATAACGAATGCCAACTTTGCTGTGGTTACATGGTCAAACTGGGACTGTCGAGTCATGTTGGAATCAGAATGCAGATTCAAGAAAATTCGTAAGCCTTCTTATTTTAACCGGTAAGTTTTCCACTTGCCATCATTCTTTTCTAAAACCTTACTACAGAAAAATGACCCGTTTCAATTCAAACCGGGATCTGATCTGTCACCTGGCTCTCCTAACCACACCATCTGTTGGAAAATGCTTGTACTAATCAATTTTTATGCTGACACAAACATGTTTGTGGGTTTGGGACAGATGGATTAATTTAAAGGTACCATTTTGTGAGGTCTTTGGTGGTGCAAAATGCAATTTGAAGGAGGCAGTGCAGATGGCGGGTCTATCATGGCAGGGTAGAGCTCACTGCGGTTTAGATGATGCCAGGAACACCGCCCGCCTACTTGCTGTCATGATGCACAGGGGTTTCAAGTTTTCAATCACAAATTCCTTGATATGCCATCCTACTGACCACCATGCTGCTTTCACCTGGAAATCACCACCTGGGCACATCCCTTTTCCGCCATACCATCATCATCTGCCACCTCAGAAAGCAAAGAATCTGCATTTTATTCCACTCTTCCATCCCTGTTGTTTCTGTGGTGTGAAAAGCAGTAAAGGAATGGTTCGGAAACCAGGTCCCAAACAAGGCAGCTGCTTCTTTGGTTGCGGGAATTGGACTTCCGCTAGAGGTGCTCTTTGCCAATACTTTGAATGGGCTTGAACCAGCTGAGTGACTTTGATGGTCACATTTTAAGTTTATTGTAAAAAAAAAAAGAAAAAAAAAAGAGAAAAAAAACCAGGAAGGTGGAGTTGCTCTCGTTGTTTAAAAAAAAGTAAATATCTTTATGGTTGGCTCTAAAACCATACTATTAAGTTGAGTGATGATTCATAGCAGTGCTGGGTGGGGGGTGCTTTTATTACATGATGACTAATTATCTAAAATAATCCATGAATGAAGCCAGTTGCTGCGCCTAATCTATTCTTATTCTGTCTGCAGTTTCTTCTTTACTCGAGTAATTATTTTTGAATTTAAGCTTGAATCTCAAGTCTTTTAGCGGTATATAAGTTTCACAATTCGAGCATACACAACAAATTTTCTTTTTGATGACTTTTTATACTTTTTTCTATTAAAGAATTTCGATTAGTAATGGTGTTTTGTAGTATTAAAAAAGCAGTACCCAATTTACAACACCCGTACTATTGAGATTGTGTACTCTTAATGTGTAAAAAGACTTTGTAGTTTTATCTTACTAAGTAACAAACATTAGGCTAGAAGCTCATGTTTTATGTAGGTTGGATAAAATAAATTTTAGATAGAAAAATGAAATCGGAAGAAGAATAAAGTTAAGTGGTCCGTGTTTGAGGGGGAAAAAGTTGTTGAGAAGGATGATCACAACTCAAAGGATAAGAAGGGCTGTCGAGGTAAGGGTATCTATTTAAAGTTGTTTGCAAGTCGAGCTGGCTCGGTTTGTAAACGAGTCGAGCCGGGTGTGGTTTATAAACGAACCTATTTGAACCAGCTTTTGAGTGAGATACAAACGATCAAGTTATTTGAATGTTTACGGACTTTGTTTTGTTAACGGGCAATGTATATTATCGAGTACCCCAGCTAAAACTAGGGTATAGATTGAAACATATATAGTTATAATTATTGCAAAGTGACGGGAGCATTCACAATCACAAATACTTACAGGATTTGGATCATATGTAACCCATTATTTACAATTTAACTTGTTAACCTGTCAAGATAAATCAAATCATTATACATATACTAGCTTTAGTTACTTGTGTATCACATCGTTAGGGGAAAATTAAATAATAAAAGAGATAAATACATTATTAGCAGTTTTAATTAATAAAAACAAGTGCATTAATAAGGAGGGGGTATTGTAAAAATGTAAGAAAACTTAAAAAAGGGTGAGAAGTACTATTAACCATTAGATACTAGATCTAAGGGCAAAGAAAATCCGGTGTCATAATAGTAAATAATTGAAACTTTAAATGATAGGTCAAGAGTATTTTAGTCTAGACCATATTTTTAAGTTTCACCTTTTTTTAAACGCTCGTAACTTTTACGTATAATATTGTTTTTTTTAAAACATTACTCCATAAAATCAAGTGTTTTTTAATCTTTAAAACACTTATAGTTTTGATATATAAATAAAATTTCACGGTATTTCAACTCGTTGTGTAATATCAAATCATGTGTAATATTCATCAGATCATTATGACTAATGTTGACCATTTTATTATGCATTGTGTTTTTTCTAAATGATAATTTTCAAATAACATAATACTACAAATATACTTTTTTTACGTTTTTCAGTTTATTATATAATCTTGATCAGGTCATTATGTAATCATTATCAATCAGCTAATTGTGTGTATTGCTAATCATCGACTCTAGTGCTGCTCATTGTGTTACCCATTGTGTCTAATGTTGACAATTATGTGTTTTTTAATGATTATTTTTAAATAACACAATGTTTTTATTAGTTCATTATGTAATCCTGATCTGGTAATTGTGTAATTATCGTCAAGCAGTTCATTGTGTCTATTGCTAATTATCGGGTCTAGTATTGGTCATTATGTTACCCATTGTGTCTAATGTTGACTATTGTGTTTTTTAAAATAATGATTTTTAAAATAACATAATGCTAAAAATGTAATTTTTTATGTCTTTCAGTTCATTATGTAATCATGATCATGTTATTGTGTAATCTTCATCAAACAACTCATTGTGTCTATTGCTAATCATCAAGTCTAGTGTTGGTCATTGTGTTACCAATTGTGTCTCATGTCGGCCATTGTGTATACATTGTGTTTTTTAAAATGATGATTTTCGAATAATACAATAATAGAAAATGTAAACTTTTAATGTTTCAAGTTCATTGGATATTACTCATCAAATAATTATATAATCCTTATCAATTCAGAAGATTACTCAATGACCTGACAAAATTACACGATGTGTTAAAAAACTTTATTTTTTATATCAACACTATACGCGCTTTAAAGATTAAAAATGATTGTTTATATGTTGTCATTTTTAAAAAAAAATAACATCAGTATGTAAACTTTATAAATGTGTAAAAAAGGTGGAATTTGATAAGGGAAAGAATTACCAATTTTGCTGTCACACCCCGAAAATCGCACCGGAAGGGCACGCTTGCGACGGAGATAACAGAATTTGGATTATTTCCAACAATTATCAAGCAAACAAATCATGGATTCCAAAATAATATATTAATATAAAAATGTTATCACATTGATCCAAACAAAAGTCTTAACTTGAAAACTTAAATTGTAATAACATAACATTGTTTTTAAACATTAATACGAGTTTTTAATCGGTAACGGAAATTGGGTTCCAAAAGTGGCATCCAAATTTGATAAGTTTGTCGTTAAAACCCTTTTCATTCCCATGCTTGCCTAATCACCTGAAAAACATGCTCAAAAGTTTATCAGCAAAAAACTGGTGAGTTCACAGGTTTATATAAAAAGGTTATCATAATTTCCCTTTATAAAATGATATGATTGACCCAGAATAAACCCCTGGATTATAAAGGAATAGCTAGGTCCACTGACTATGATCGCAACTAAGAGCCCCATAATCAAACCAAGACACAAAGTCCCTCAAATCCTTTCAACATATATTTTCTCCGTATAAACCGACCGACACTACCGATGATGAGGGGCGGTTGTCGAACCCAATAGATCTACCAATATATTTTGTGGCCCTATGTTAGGTCTAAAATTTCTGTATAGGTTTAGTTCTTTAATTAATTCCTGTAATGACTCTTATACATCTTTCATCTTTTGTATGCAATATACATTTATAGGTTAACCCCATTTATTATGTGTTGCTCTATATGTATGTTTGCAGGAAAAACATTAATACTTAGTCAATTTCTTGAATTGACTAAGTGTTGAACAACATCTACGGATGAAGAAATTGTTCCTCAGTAGATATTCTGGAATAATATAAGTATGGACTCCGTGGAACTCCTGCGGAAGCTTTACAACTACTAAAGATCCAAGGCAACTGCAGCTCCTATGGAAGACCAACATCTGCAAAAGACCAATCTCCTACAGAAGACAAAGCTTCTGCGAAAGAACATCATAATTGCATGTACATCAAGTACATCAAGTCAACAAGTCACAACACTAAAGTGATGTCATAAGTCAACTTCTGCAGACGACTTCACTTTAGTTAAAGAACGTCACATCATGACATTCTCTGAGTAACTTTCATACATCGATAAGAAAGTTACTATTACCCTAATAGTAAATATCTAAGCCTATAAATACGAGGCTTAGGTACACACTTTTAAGTAACAGATTGTGATCGACAGCTGCGAATCATTACGATTAAACCCTAGTAGCCGCAAACAATCTCACAACAATACATGCATCAAAATAGCATTAAACCCTAGCAATAACAATAGCATTCATTGTTTTGTTTGTTTATTGTAATCATTATTCAAACATTAATAGAAAACTTTTGAAGCATTTTTGTTGTTCTACATCTTATATTCATATGCTTTTCATTAGTTTGATTTTTCCTTCATTGATTGTTTTTGACAAACTATTTTACATCAATCGATTAATTGAACAACAATCAGTGATAATTCCGCAATCATTGTTTGTCATCAACTAAACTGATAATTTCCTGACGATCCTTGGATTCACACCCTACCAGGGTTAATGATTACGTAAGATGGCAGTCGTGTACAAATAATAAAATAACTCAAGACCATCGTAAAGATCACACAGTTATTTCATAGTTAAATCATATCACACATAAAACGTTGTAGCATGCTTTCCAATAAAATAGTTAAATAAAACGTTATTTAAAATAAGGGCTGTGAAAACTCACCTTTAAATGTGACAAAGAGATGATCTAGCAAAAATCAAGTTTGAAAATTAAACGACTCATTAACGCCCTAAACACAAAGGATCTATTATTTGTCGAGTAAAAAACATAATACGTAAGTTGTTTACCAAACTCACTAGACTTGTCTTGAAATCTATTTTTAAAAAGACCCGTTGGTGACTTTTGGTTTAGTTTAATTATTTATATTATAAGTAACCAATATTTATTTATTAAATAAATCTTTAACTCTTAAACGACAACCACATAATACACACAAAATAAACACATGAAAATATATAAAAATGTAACGTAAAACTTACTAAGTTATGTACTAAATAAATAAATAAATAAATAAATAAATAATTAATTAAATAAATATTAATTCATAATAATATTTTATTTAAGATTAATTATAAGATATATTCACAATCTTATTTTTGTTAAGGAAACTATTACCTTTTTACAAATAGGGTTATTGGGTTTTAATAATCCTAACTTTTATTTATTGGCCAGGATAAATCCCAACTCAGGAAATGTTATACATGTACTCCTAACGTTAAACTTATTTTCCTCCAATGATCCCTTACTAATTGAGAGTTAACCCTCGTTAGTTTTATGATGAAATGAGGCAAACTTTGAGCTATTTTTCAACTACAGCACCGCCTAGTCTTATTAGGTCCGTATTTCATTGTCTAACCTCCATCATCACCTGAAATCTACCTCCAACGAGTTCGATGGTTCAATAAGGAGGTGGAGAGTGATGGGTTTTTGGGTGCGAAGTTTCAAATTGACGGACCTGATGATAGATATCAACTTTCTATTTAGCGTTTTGGCCATAAAAACAGTCCATGTCGTAAAAAAACTTACGGGGTTAAATCTCAGTTAGTAAGGGATCGTTGGAGAAAAATAAATATAAAGTTATGAGTATCTTTAAATATTTACTGAGTTGGGATTAATTCCGACCAATTAATGAAACTTGGGATTATTAAAATCCAATAACCCTTACAAATATTACTTTTTTGACTTAAATCAATCATTGATTAATATTGTTAACAAATAATTTAATCTTCAGTAGTAAAACATATATAAAATTATTTTAGACAAGTTTTATTATAAAAATATGTTCTATTATGTTTAACCCAAATTTCACCTGTATACGGTGATTTAACCTGAAACCGTACGATTTTACACGCATAAACCATACATCAACCCATATATACCTTATGACCATTTTACGTGTTTAAAAATGACTCTTTTATACCAACAAAATTATGAAATATTTTGTTAAAAATCAGTTTCAAAATTGTCCATTATTTTTAACCCGAAATTGTCGGTTTTCGGTATTTTTACGTGTATAAAGTCATCACCAAAGACCTTGCTTGTTATGGATTTATTATATACTTAAAAACATAATTTTTTAAATTAAAAAATATTATTTTCTGTCCAAAACCGAACTTGTACAAAAATACTTGTTTTAGACCCGAAAACACCGTTTTTAACGTGTTTTTAAACGTAAAACGTTTACGAGATTAAACCCAATTATCAAGACTTTCATTTTCAGTAAAATTACTAACTTTTAACTTATATTTTATATGTTACTAGTAAGACACTCGCGCGATGCGGCGACGACGATAACTTACAATGCGATATTTGTTTCCTTATGACTTTTATTGTATAGTACTTAATTTTGTTAGCCATCTTATTCATATCGGTATAGTCTACTTATGTTATGATCTCAGAAATCTCAATTAAATGATAACAAACACACAAATAATAAAAAATGAGGAGTAAACATAGTACCTTAAATATAAAATCCCAACACAGATTAGAAAATACAAATCCTAGATATAGCAATATAAAAATAAATATCCGTGTGTCAACTACTTGCATTGTGATGAGGTCATTTTTTGTCATAATCCTTACACATTTCAATAACCTCATCATCATGCTTCAACTATCATTCTTCATTAATGTCCAAGTTGTAACTTTTTTGTTTCACTTCCGTTTTGACAGCTACTAATTCTTGATGAGGACTTTCTTTTGTTTTCTCCTCTTTGGCCGAAGACACTGGAAAAAATGTTAGTCTCTTACACATGTTTTATCAAAACCAAGAAAGTAGAGATAGATAGATTAATCTATAATTATATATGTTAAATTGATATCTAACATATCTTGTAGCACCTTCTTTGGTTCATCTATAATAGAGTTGCTAAGATGAACTTGATAATTAAAACATGATGAAACATAAGTTTTGCCAAGTTAAATGAATATATGCATTCATATTCACTATACCAAATAACTCAAATCAGATAGACTTCTTTTTAAACCATATGGGAGGAATAACAAGCATTTTGGTATGGTAAGAATGCATATTATAATGTTTTGCACGCTAAACACATTTGAAACAGGTCAATTCAGATAAGTATTTGTATGTATACTTGTTATAGTTAGAACGCACGTAATAAATATTCACTTGATAATGCGATTTTATGAGTAGAGATCAAAACATACAACCGGTACACACTTATGAATTTTTCAGCTTTCATCCAGACTTTTGTTGGACTTAAGAAATCACGTAAAATCAACCACGCATCCGTTTAGGATGCATTATATAACGTTAGAGTTTAGAAAGCACTATTGTCTATTTTCTAGAAATTTTTTGTTTTAAGGGTGACACCCACTATAAGTTGGGAAAAAATGTCAGTTTATTAAAGCTGCGAAAAACGGTACGTTTCAAGATGGTAACATTAACCGATAATTAGTTGGAAGTGATTCTTATATGATTAAAAAATTGGATCCAAGCTATTCAAATAATTCAAAGTCTTATAAATACATGGACTAATGCATAAGAACTGTGTACCAAAATGAGCATAAATACAAACTGCATCAAATGGAAGCTTGTGATTTTAATTCAATTGATAATATTTTCATGCAAAGTTTGAAATTTGCAATGATCAGTGGACATTAATCTGATAAAGGCTGGCATATTCTTGATATCCGATTACATGGCTGAACTTTTAAGATAGGTGTCTAAACAATTATTTGATCTTTTGAATAAAGTTAAAATTGTAAGAGAGTGCCGGTTCAGGAGGGCTATTTATGATCAAATTACGTTTGATGCATGACATATTGTTTTCTAGCAGATTGACTTTTTAGTCAATGTATTGTGACATTTTTTATTTTTCTTTTGTTGCATAACATAGTTAAAGCAACGTGAAAGCTGAGAACTAAAAAAGTCTTGGTGGTGTTAATCAATTTGCAGCAAGGACACATGTAATTTTTGAAAAGCAATTCCATTAATTGCATGGTTATAAGCATAGACAATAGCAAATTCCACTTGTTATAGCACCATAAGCATACACACATGACATAGATTCAACATTATATGAAAAACAAGCTATTGGTGAGTGGATTACAAAAGCAAAAAGAATTGGTTTGAGACGCTACCTTAACTGTTTGGAAACTTAATAAGTATGTCACAGAAGAGGTAAAAGAGATTTAAAAACAAAGAACCTGCAAAACAGACACAACAATAATTATGAAATTCCGGATACAAATTCGTTTGATAATCAGATCAAATCTCCATGATTTAATGATCACTTTTAACACTATCTTAACCAAATTCCTGTGGTATCTACCAGCAGTTATGAAAACAAAACTACATTAATATGATTAGCTCTAATGGAGCGCAAAATACAATCATAGATCAAAATTATCAAAAGATTCAGATGCTGAATCTAGAACTATGCACAAACCATGATTTATGATAATATTAAATGCCTACAGTTTATGCTTTTTATGTCTTAACTATCACAAGATTTAACATTCTCTTCTTTATCAACATTGATTAAAGTTTGCTTTTAATATGCACCATATGGCACTTAATGATCATAAACAACCAAACCAACCAATAAGCATCTTAAGTCTAAACCATCTGTTGGTACACATATCCCCAGTTCTAGTCTAGTGAGCTTCAATGTAATAGATTTTCATCTTTGTAACACAAATGTAATGTTGAATCTATGTAATGAAAAACTCTTCTGTGAATGTTTATTGGTTGTTTAATGTTATATCTATTAATGTTATTTATTTTTACACGCATATATGAACATGTTATATAGGTTTACAGTTGTTAGACATAGTTCTGAATCATTAAAGGTTCAAGAATGTGTTTAACTAAGTATACTGATTCAGTCGCACGACTGGACCATGCGAATGGGCCAATCGCACG
>BJCO01001599.1:0-12922 GCA_018326465.1 Flaveria floridana
TTTGAATTTTGTTGTGCATTTGGTTGTTCTGTGTGTTTGCTTTGTTGTAGCTTATGTTTGATCTGATAATTAGAAAAAGTTACTAGTTTTTAGGTTTAGGGGTAAGGGAATTGAAGAAATTAGCTGTGGATTGGGTTAAAAGATATCATTTACTATTATCCTTTTGATTTTGGGGTTTATGTCTGGAGAGAGTAGATTGTGGTTATTAATGGAGTGGGGTTGTGGAGATGTGTGCAGGTCGATGGTGGAGTGGGTTGTGGTGTTCATTGGCTAGTGCCGTCGATGGGTGGTGGGTGGTGGTGTTGATGGGTGGTGGTGGATGTAGGTGTGTGTTTATGGTGGTTAAAGAAGAATAAGAAGAAGATGTAGGTGGTCCCACAATTATTTTTATTTTTATTTTTAATTTTCAGGGGCATTTTAGTCTTTTTATAAAAGAATTAACGGAATAACTAACGGTTGGATGCAAATGGATATAAAAATTAAACGTTAGGGGTTAGATGATAATTTTGAAACCGCAGTGATGCAAATGGTTAGAATGAACAAACGTCAGCGATGAAAATGGTAATTTACTCTATATAATATGTTTGTGGAAGAGAGTAAATTACGTTTTTGGTCCCTGAGGTTATTAAAAATAATTATTTCAGTCCGAGTGGATTTTGGTTATTTTATTAAAAACTAACTAGAAAATCTAACTCTGTTAGTGTATTAGACTGAAAAAGTTATAGAATACAAATTATAAAGTTTGATTTGTTAAAAATTTATTTTTAAACTTAAATGATTAAAATGACCAAATCAGATTTAAAGAGTTATCTAATCCATCATACTTCTTTATTGAACTTTATTACGTGACGTCTATTTCATAGCCTACTTTTACATAATAGTATAATACTGATATCATATACGATTAAATCATATAATCAAAAAGCTCGTGGTAACTTCTGTAACGTCAAACACCTATATTTGCATCCGTAACTACGTATTGTGATTCCTTCACACTCCCCTTGTTTTCTACTGCCGGAGAACTTTTCACTCGCCGGAGAGTTTTCATTTCCGGCGAAAAGCCGACGGATGTCCGGCTGAAGATTCAAACTAACAACTGCAGGTTTGTATATTGTATAATCGTTTATTTTCGACACATATGCCCTACGTTTGTCGATAAGTTTCTTACAATTTTGAATGGAGATTGAGCTAGTTCATTAGTTACGTTCATTTGCTGAAATTCGACGCATAATTGACGGAATTAAGCTGTATGTGTGTTTATTAATTTTTTTTGTTTGTCATTTTTGAAATACGAATTCGGGTGTTCTAGGGCTCTAATTCCGCATAATATGTTGTGGGATGCATATGAAATCGGTGTGTTTTAGGTTCTTTTAACTGGTTTTTTAGTAGTGATTAGTGAAGAGGTTAGAGATGATGATCAGGGTGTGTTTGGGGTTAGGGTTTGAGAATGGGAATTGTAGAAGGTGTCTGGTTCAGTGGTTAGAGATGATGATCAGGGTGTGTTTGGGATTAGGGTTTGAGAATGAGAATTGTTGAAGGTGTCTGGTTCAGTGGTTAGAAATGATGCTCAGGGTGTGTTAGGGATCGGAGGGCGGGCCTTAGAGCAATTGGTAAGGTTGCTTCTTTGTGATATGGTGGTCATGGTTCGAGTGGTGGGAAGCATCCTCCTGTGCAGGGTAAAGCTGCGTACATTAGATGACGAAGCGAATTCGGCCCCTACTTGGATCATGCGCAAAGTGGGAGCTAAGTCAAGTGCCAGGTGTGTTTGGGATTGGGGTTTGGAATTGAATGGTAGAAGGTGTTTGGTTCTGTGGTTCCCGCTTTCTCACTTTGCAGAGAGGAGCTGTTCTCTTCTGTTCTTCTTAGCAACTATACACTCAATTGATTTGGGGACATAATGTAGGTTACCTTAGGGTTTATACCTAGATGTTGTAACAGGTAATCTATAAACCATATTTCATTTTTCTGACTATTTATCCAATTCCACTGGTGTGGGTAGGCACTACACTAATCTCTTCGTTAGCTTGTCTCAGTTTATTTTTTTGTTGAATTAAATGGGATTTTCTTGATATTAATTCATAGTCTGATTAATGTATTGATCAATTTGTTTCTGTTTATTAACATGCATCTCATATTACCAAATCAGGTTTCTTATTCCTTGATCATATCTGGGTGATGCTCAAGTAACATGTGTCTCACCTGGTGAAACAAACCATGTGCACCAGGTGTTTGTGTTTGACAAATTGTCAGATGAAATATAGATGTCTCAAATGTGGTGGGTTTGGGACTCCTATTAGTTTTAAAAATCAGTTCGGACTCACCTACTGGATTGTGTATATTTGTTGATTTTAGTTCTTTTGTATCTGTAGTTTATGCTGATGGCGAAGAAGAAAGACGCATCCACAGGTTCAGCTGATGCATCTTCTTTAAGGAGGTCAAGTAGAGAAACATCAACAAGAAAACAACCAATATCAAGTCCGTTAAATTCCAGAAAGTCTGAAAGAATTGAAAAACATACAGCACCAAGTCCTTCACCCATTAAAAGTAAACTTGATAAAATTGAGAAACAGATTGGGTCTAGCCCTGTGAGGAGGTCTGATAGAGGTAAGAAATTGGATGAGATTCCTAATTTACCAAACACAAAGTCAGCAAAAGAGAAAATTGCATATACTTCAAAACAGAGTCCTGACGATGTTAATGATGATAAAAAAACAGAAAAGCAGGATCCAAATGTTGGTGGTAGGAAAAGGAAGAGATTCACTGCGATCCGTTATAAGGCTTTATTCAAACCTCAACGGATAAGAATTGAGTCAGGTGCCTATGTTCATTGTGCCTTATTATGTTCGGTCATGCTATCTTATATGATAATCTCTTTTACTTAAATGGTAATTACATATGAACCAAATAGTATAGTATTTACATATGAACCACAATGTTTGACACCTTCTTAAGTTATGAACTTATGGTGATATTAGTGTTAGTTTTTTCTTGATAGCGGTCTCTTAATTAGCTATTGAAGTGATGCTTTCAGTTTTTGCACTTGTAAAATTCTGATAGAATTGATTGACAACTTTACCCGTTGGCAAATAGATGATGACGAGGTTCTAGAATTGGAAGGCAAGTCACCTCAAGCTAATACTAGCAGGAATGAAGGTACTACTTTTTATAACTATAAGTCTTTAGATTGTTTTGTTTGTTTTACATTTCATGTACTTATTGCTCTATGTAAACTGATATATATGTTATTATCAATATAATTTTTAACTTCTTTTTCCTAACATGTTAGATGTGGATAAGGAGCTAAAAACCCAAAATAGCATAAGAGTTCAAGGAGATCCTGATAAAGATCATAAAACATTTTTGGAGGGAAGCGTGATTGATTTAGACCAAATAGAACATGGTGATTGTCCTCAAACAAAATCACTAGATGGCAAGTCTATTGTAAGCGGTGATGTAGAGAAAAATATTGGTGACAATGTCAATCAAACAAAATCACTAGATGGCAAGTCTATTGCAAGCGGCTATGTAGAGAAAAAGATTGGTGACAATGTCTCACCATCTAATGGAATTGTTGCAGAGAGTGATAACCACATGTTCCACAAATCATCAGACAGGTGAATTTTGTGTTTTTTTAATAATCACACCATTTTAGGCACATATTAGTAATCTTGGGAAAGATTGTCTGTTTGAAATTCTTTTTAAGCCTTTTGGAATTCATAGAGCTATTCTATATACCATTGGTTAGCACTACTAGTTTTATTTATTTATTTTTTTTTATGAGAAGAGGGTCAACCTTTGACCTTGCACTTGAAAGAATAGGTGTTAGACTTGGGACTAGGCTAGAAGTTCTAGACTTGCATTATTTAGGTCTATGTAATAAGAAAAGGCGCCCCATGCCATGACTAGGTGCTTGGGCGAGGCCAGGCCAGGCCTAACCGCTTTGACATACGCAAGACGGCCTCTGTCTTTTCGGCGGATTAGGTGACAATGTACTTTTCTTCTAAGCTAGCGAGCATCTGCTTCTTTCGCCTAAGCTAGCTACAATGTACCTCTTTCTTCTAAATATGCAACAATCTTACTTCTTTCTTCTAACCATATGACAATCTTATTTCTTCTTTCTTCCATGCAGCGATACTTACAAATGACCTAAAAGTGTCTTGTTATTCTTTTTTGTTTTTTTAATTGTTTCTGTGTCTTTCTTTTCTCTTGGTTCAGCTTCTTTTATTTCTTGGCTGGATTTTGAAGTCTTTATTATATTATTGTGTCTGCTATGAATAGTTTTTTATTATATTTGGGAGTAGCATCAGTATTCTATACCCTATTATATATATCTTTTTGTTATTGCACTTTTCCTCCACCCACCCCTTTGCGCCTTTTTTTACCTATATTCAGGGTTAACTTTTGAAATAGGTAAGAATAGAATTTCCATAATCAAAATAGTTATCGGTAGATTTGCAGTATATTGGGTTAAATTTCTAAATATTCATTTAGGGCTAATTTCTAAAAGAACCAACAATAGTATTTCCAAAATATAACAGATTAACATGCATTGACAGTAATTTCTTTAGAACAGGTAATATTATTATTTACATAACAAAGCAAATAGTGATTTGGACAAAGTACTATGCTTGATTTGATTATTGATCTTAGGGTTATGTTAAGCATCATTGGAGATATAACCTACATCTCAAAAGTTGGTGATTTTGAAGAGATGGTGGTCTTTCAAAAGCACAATGATATTGCCTTTTTCACGAATGCTAATTTACCCTTTTTTCCCTCCTTTTTTTGTTTTACAAATTGAATATGTTTTAATATATGACAATGTCAACGGGTGCCATTACTAATATAATCCATGCTTTAAGCCTTCTACGTAGGCATTGAGTCTGTTATATTCTTTTATCCTCTCGTGATGTATATAGTCGAAGTTTCACCTCAGAATAGAAACAAGATTACAACCTTGATTATTTTAGCATCATTTTGTTATACCTTTATTGCTGTCCACCTTGATTAGTGACTCTTATCCTGCAGATCCTCCCTTGATGTATATAATCTAACTTTGATCTCAGAGTAGAAGCAAGATTACAACCTTAGTTAATTCATAGCATCATTCGGTTATACCTTTTTTGCAGTCCACCTTGATTAGTGACTCTTATCTTGCAGGATTGAACATGATTTAGGGATCCAACAGGAACCTGACACTTGCCACAAGGTTGGTCAATGTTTTGATGTTTTTGTTTCATGATTGAAATAGTTAGATTAATATTAAAAAAGTTTGCTATGATTAGAAAGCAGAGAGAATGTTCTAATATCTAGCCAAGTTGACACACTTTTTTTTTTAATCTCTTGCCCTAGGCTACAGGGACATGCAAAGCAGTAGGTAGCGTGGAGAATGCAGAGAACAATGATGTCTCTAGCAACATGCAGAATTCCAAATTTGTAGAGTTCTGGGTTCCTGTTCAGATTTCAAACGTGCAGCTTGAACAATATTGTGCTACTCTACTTTCTAATGCTGTGACTCTTCGTTCAAGCTCAAAAAGTGATACTCTTGGTGCTCTTGAGAACCTTTTTGTTACCAACCGAAAGGTTTGTTGTAGCACTATTCTTTCATCAATTTAATATTTTGAACCTGAAATGTGCCAAGTAGTAACCTTGGATATATGTTTTCACTCTAGTAAAATAAGCTTAGGGGTTGTTTGGCGGCATCTGAATTAACCTCTTAATGGTTCAGATGTCTGAATGGTTCAAATGTCTGAATGGTTCTACACTTAATGGTTCAGGCTGTTTGTTTTGTGAGCAAATGTCTGAATGGTTCAGATATTTGCCTCTGAATGGTTAAGCATTATACTAATGCTGAATGGCTAAGAGGTCTAATGCTGAATGGTTAAGACCTCTTATCTGAATTGATTAGACATTTGCCTTTGAATAGTTAAGAGATATACTAGTTCTTAATAGTTTAGACCTCTTAATGGTTCAACACTTAATGGTTCAGACCTCTTATTGGTTCAACACTTAATTATTCAGAAGTTGCCAAACAACCCCTTAAACTAATTTTATTGCTTATGTATGTAAAAAGACATTTAAACTTGACCTTGGTTTGGTTTTACTAAAAATGGAAAGTTTGAAGTAATGCCTGGGTACACTGAGTTGACAATAGATTTTTACTACTGTGATCTTTGAACATTACAATTAATATCTTGGTTGATGTTGTTTTTAGTGTTCTTCATGTTGATTTATTTGGAATAATTAATTATGTTAATTGGTTGGTTTTAGTGATCCTTAGAAGTACTCTGACTACATTTTGATCTTTAGTTCCACAATCCAAATCAATTTCTATATAAATCTTAAAATTAATTTGTGCTGTCATGATTTAATAATGCTTTATAGCATTTATGTATAGAAAGCTACTCTGTTCCCATATTGGTGCAGTTTTTGTCTTTACTCAAGAGACTCAGATTTAGGATAACTTTTCTTTCTACAAGGCTTGAAACACTTCATTTACACAATTTTTATGGTTGTTAAATATTTAAAACACATTCAATTTTCTTGATATATCATATATGATAACTTTAGAAAAAAATTCATCAACCACTTATGCATATAAATCAGATTTTTTGATGATTCTGATTCTTGTTTGGACCTTTACATTTTATTTGAATTTTTTTTATTGCTACTACACTGCAACTTATTTGCAAGCCTCCTTGGAAACACAGGCTGAACAAAGAGTTTATTTTGCAACAGTTATATAGATAGTAATTAACTGCTCATTATGAGATTTATTTAGTTTATCTTATTTCTCCCCTGAAGTGTTGTAACCACCCCTACATCATGGACCCCGAACTTCAATATACACTTATGAAGGATAAGGAACAAAGTATGATGCTAGATGTTGACATAAAAGCAAGCGGAAAACTACAATTTCTTGATCACGTGCTACCTGAAATCCAAAGACGCCAACTAAGAGTGCTTATCCTCTTTCAGGTATGTATAAATCAATGATATTGTAATTTTTAATCTGCCATAAGGTATTAAAGTTCAACTTATTTCTTGATTTTTTTATGTAGCTTACAAGTGGCACCTTAAGTGGTTGTCGTCCACTTGGAAAAATATTAGTTGATTACGTCCATCAAAGATTTGGTCAAAACTCATATGAACATGTTTTTGGAACCATCACCACAAAGAAGCAAGCTGCTATAAATATGTTCAATAAAGAAATGAGTAGATTTATCTTTTTACTAGAATCACATTCGTGTCATCCTAGCATTAAATTATCATCAGTGGACGTTATAATCATATTTGACAGTGAATTAAATCCATCAAGTGATTTAAAATCACTGCAAAAAATATCCATCAATTCACAGGCGGAACAAATCATGATTTTCCGATTATATACATCATCCACCCTAGAAGAGAGAATTCTCAAACTTGCAGAGAACGACATTGCTATTGATGCCAAGTCACAGAATTTAAGGAGTAATTATGGTGCTTTACTCACATGGGGGGCCTCTGAGTTATTTGACAAATTGACTGAGTTTCATAGTCAAACTGATGTAAGTATCTCATCTGAAGAATCTTTACTAAAGGATGTAGTGGAGGAGTTTTTATATATAATCTCTCACAAATGTAAAAGCGACAATACAACATCAAAAGCGACTATCGTTCAAGTTCAAAATTATGGAAATTATGGTAAAAATATTCCGCTACAAAGTGAGATAAAAACACATTTACCTGAAGAACAGCCATATATATTTTGGAGAAAACTATTGGAGGGACGGTCTCCAATTTGGAAATTTGTATCTGAGTCGACCCCACGTCAAAGAAAAAGGCCTAGTTATATTTTGGATTCACCACCTAATGGAAAAAGTGGTGTGGATAGTGGTGGTGTAAAGACACGTAGGAAGACTGTAAATAATAATAGTATAACTGAATCTGCTCAATTGAAGACTGTTATTGAATGGGAAATTGGAGTAAATGGAGGTAAATGGGCAATATTGTCTTTGTATTAATTTATATGTTTTGTCTGTTCGTGTGACAGGGACTAGTAGTTTAAGATGGTGATATGTGTTTCAGGGGTACCTGCAACAAATACCGAGTCTCAGTCATCGTCTGGCGATCAGGTTTGGTCAACCGAGGTCAATAATGAAAAGAGTGTACTTGACCTCTTGAAGCCCACTGTGTCTGAGCTCTGTAGTATTCTCAAGTTTTCGGTATGTTCTTGAATATTGGGTAGAAGTGGGCTGATTTTAGTACGGGTCAAAATGGGCTGGGTTGTCCCGTAAATACTTTTGTCCAATTTCTATAACTTATTAATTAATCAATGCTTGATTACAAATATTATTACAATAATATTATAATCTTAGAATAACAAAGAATTGGAAGGCCATATAGTGAGTTCATCTTGTTTCACACTTTTACCCTTTTTAACATTTTTTTATCAGACCCACTTGAGATAAAACACACCCCAAACCAAAATTGCTGCCATTTCATTTTTTTATTTAATCATCTGTAGGAGTAAGAGTGACCTGCTTACTTGATATCTTATGTGTGGGATGTTGCTGAAAATTGAGGAAATTAAACATGTTATTTATTAACATCATGTTTTGATGCTTATGTAACCAATTGAATAAAGGTAAAGTACTTGATTTGAATTACTTGACTCTAAATGCAGGAGTATGTGAAGAACATAGTGGAAAGATTTCTTAAGTTTGTTATTGAACATTATCGAGTTGACAGGAAACACACAAGGGCATTACAGGCTTTAATGATATCACTGGTACTATCTTTTGACAAATGAATGACCTTTTTTTTGACAATACTTTTGTATTTACTGATATGATTTCGGTTATATTTTAGTGTTGGATTGGTTCTTCACTGGGAAATAATGAAATTGATAGGAGTGTATCCTTTGCTCTTGCAAAGGAGCATTTCAATTTCAGCTGCATGGAAAATGATGTAGACATCGTGTGCGAAAAGTTGGAACCGGCAAAGGAAAAATTCTTAGAGAAGACAAGTCTTGATTATTTACAGGATAGTATTCCTGCACCAGAAGAGACTAAACTAGAGATTAATAAGAGTCGGCATATCCCAAATGTTGATGCATTTGAAAACCACGAATCTCATGAAATTGTTTGTGGAAAGGGTAAAGAAGAGTTAGTGAAGATCAAGGGAGAATGGGATAAAAAGAGGGTGAATTTAGAGACTGAGTACAAACTGGAGAAATCTATAATCCATGAAATTTACAGTAATCCCTCGATAAGATCTGAAAAACTAAAAAAAATAGAAAGAGAATTTGCTAACAAATTGGAAGAACTTGAAAGATTGTGCGAGGTTCACCTTGAAGATCTAAAGGCAACAATGATGGCAGCCGAGGGACACGTGGCAGCTGAGCGTAAATTTTCTTTTCGTGGGTCCCAATATGAGGCTCAGGTGATGCACTCTGGAAACCCTGAGGTGGCCCCCACTTTATCCGAAAACCCAATTGACGCACACAGTCATGATGTACCTGTGTGTGAAGGTGCTAATGACATTGAATCTACTGGCTCTCATACTTCTGAGAAAGAAAGGGTTGACACACAAGTATCAAGTGAGCAGATTGGAAAAGTTCCAGCTCAGCATCTTGGTGATTACATGGAGGTCGATGTGGCAGAGAAAGTTGACCCCAGTTATGAAAATGCTAAAGGAGGTATTACCAATCCTGATGTGCCGCATGCTGTTGAAGATCATAATGAGACTGGGGCGAATGATATGGCGCCACATATCGACTCTGGTGACATTGTAATGCCAGCTGGAGGTTACAGCAAAGAAAACGATGAAGACAACACTGTTAGCCTTAATACTTTACATGTTAACAAAGACTGTCACAATACCATTGATGATGTGGCACCAGAAGTTGAAGATGGCGAGATTTACACTAATGAACCAGATGTTTGTGACAACCACAAAGAGACGAACCCCAATGATGAGCTACCACATGTTGAGTCTGCTGAGATGAGAATGCAGGCTGGCACCTGTGAGAAAGAGAACACTGAAAATGGTGAGATCTACCTTGATAAACCAGATGTTTGTGATGACCACAATGAGACCAGACCCAGACCATATGTTGAGTCTGTTGGGATGGGGATGCCAGCTGGCACCTGCGACAAAAAGAATGATGGTGAGATTAACCTTGAAAAACCAGATGTTGATGATGATCACATGGAGACCAGCCCCAACGATGTGCTACCACATGTTAAATCTGCTGAGATGGCAACGCCAGCTGGCATCTGCGACAAAGAGAACCTTGAGGATGGCGAGATCTACCCTGATAAAGCAGACGTACGTGATGACCACAATGAGACCGGCCCCAGACCGTATGTTGAGTCTGTTGAGATGGGAACGCCAGCTGGCACCTGTGACAGAGAGAATGCTGAGGATGGTGGGATTAACCCTGACAAACCAGATGTTGGTGATGATCACATGGTGACCAGCCTCAACGATGTGCTACCACATGTTGAATCTGCTGAGATGGGAACACCAGCCGGCATCTGCGACAAAGAGAACCTCGAGGATGGCGGGATCTACCCTGATAAACCAGAGATTTGTGACGACCACAATGAGACCGGCCCCAGACCACATGATGCGTCTGTTGGGATGGGAACACCAGCTGGCACCTGTGACAAAGAGAATGCTGAGGATGGTGAGGTTAACCCTGACAAACCAGATGTTGGTGATGATCACATGGAGACCAGCCCCAACGATGTGCTACCAGCTGTTGAATTTGCTGTGATGGGAACACCAGCTGGCATCTGCGACAAAGAGAACCTTGAAGATGGTGAAATCAATCCTGACACACCAGATGTTGGTGTCAACTACAATGAGATCAGCCCAAACGATGTGCTACCACGTGTTGATTCTGCTGAGATGGCAACACCAGATGACAATGAAGAGAATGGTGAAGATTACAATATAAGAACTGATGCATTACATGTTAATGAAGACCGTAATGATTCTTGTGATTCCAATAATTGTAATCCAGTGTGTGCAGCTATATCACAGGACAAAACACCATCTGTTCAGCCGGTTTTTTCTCCAGCTTCAGATCATTTGGAGTCAATCATTCCCGTAGGTTATCTGCATTTTGCGTAGTCATAACTATTATTTTGTTCACACGTATCATAACTATACTTTAAACTTCTTTTGATCTTCTCAGGAAGTCCAGAATGAGCCTCTTCAATTAGAACAACTCCCGGACAATGGAGTCCAAGATGAACAAATTAACATTGGTGATCTGCAACCGGCAGGTGCCAGTCAACTTGATCGGATCATTCTAGATGAAGAACCGGATTTCCCATCTACCGATCCAGTGGTTGCTGAAAATCCATCTGATATACTTCAACCAAGCGGGCCATTACTTGAACCCACTTGTGAAGAGCCAACTCTCACTGCGCCACAATCTGGAGAAGATTTGGAAGAAAATCTTGTTGCTGCTGAGACACCTCGTGAGGAACATCAGCCTCGTTTGGCTACATCTGTTGCATCCGTACCTCTGGTTAATGCACTAAACATGTTTGATAACATTATCAACCAAGTAAGCTCTCAAATACCAAATCACACCGATCCACTTCAAGCTGAAGTAGAGCGGCTATACACAGTAAAAGATAAAGTAACTAACTGCTATCAAGAAACGGTCAGTCATTTATCTACCTTGATTAGTTGACTCATATTAATCGAGTTTTTATTAATATTTGTTTCTTAATACTCATCATGTTATTGGGTTTGTTTTTGTGCAGAAACTAAGGCTGAATTCTGAATGTGAAAAGGAAATAGCAGAAATTGCTGCTCAAATAAGACTCAAGTATGAAGCTAAACATCGAGAAACAGATGCAGCTTATAACTCAAAGAGAACGGAACTTGAGACCAATATCAATCGAGTAACCATGAACAAAATATTGGCTGAGGCTTTCAGATCCAAGTGTCAAGATCTTACTCCCTCTGGACATCCAGGAACGCAACAAGGTATATCTACATTGTGGAATTTTGATTAAATAAAATTCGTATATTGCTGTCGCTTCGTTCATCTTAATGGGAATACTTTTCATTCTTTTCAGTCTCTCAGGCTGGATTAATGCAGCAACTGCGTATGTTATCTGTTTCATCTCCTATGAGGCATCTCCAAGCTGCTCCTTCTCCTTCGTCTTCACCTGGCCAATCTTCAGGAAACCAGCAGCCACCACAACCATCACTGTCGCTGCCACAGCCGCCACCACTACAGCAACCACAAATACGACCACGGCAGCCTCTTCAGATAGTACACCAGCCAGCTGCTCTTTTCTCGAGCAGACCACCATCACTGAGCAGACCATCACCACCTATGGTCAACCAGACCTCTTCAACCCCGCCTACCACTAGCAGACAGCTACCTATCACCCCCTCAGGTACACCCACCACTAGCAGATTGCCATCTACTGTCAACCAGATTTTCCCCTCAACCACACCTACCACCAGCAGACCAAGACCTGCCGTCAATCCTATCACCCCCTCAAGCACACCTACCACTAGCAGATTGCCATCTGGCATTAACACAATGAACCCCTCAAATTTGACCAACAGATCACCACCTAGTATCGCCCAAATTGACATGTCGGCTGCAAATCTACGGATAAACACAGAAACCCGTGGTCAGTCCCAACATATGCGGCCTATGGTTAGCAGTGAACCCCGTGCACCAGCCCCACACATGCGGCCTTTAGTCAGCAATGAACCCCGCGCTCCAGCCCCACATCTGAGATCTCTTCCCAGCGGTGACTATCGTGCACCAGCCCCGCATATCAGGCCATTTAGATCTGTTCTGCCACGCCAGCACGTCACAAGTGGCCCGTCTCAATCCCCCATCATGCCACCTCCTTCAACATCCTCACCACAATCACTGACACCACTACCTTCCGAA
>BJCO01001602.1:0-11109 GCA_018326465.1 Flaveria floridana
AGGTTTGAGATTTTTAATATGGTTTTGGATATGCAAATTCAAGAACTAGAAAGTCGATTCAAACAGATCACAACTACTTTGATAAAAAAAATGTCAGGTTAAAATTTTTGTGATTGGTTTCCTAAGTTTGACGCATCTAATGTATTGATACTTTTTGAGATGTATCCTAATGATTTTAGTATGAATGAAATATAGTGTCTTTTGGGTGATCTCAAGGCATTTTATCACTCTATAAAGGAAGATAATAGATTTACAAAATTGGATGGAATATGTGACCTTGCTCGTCTAATGGTGGAAACCGGAAAAGATCTTCTCTTTTGATTTACCGGATATTGAAGCTAGCGTTAGTTTTACCGGTTGCAAGCACGATGTTGAAATATGTTTTCTCTATATTAAAGCTTATCAAAACAGATTTACCCAATCAAATGGGTGAATATTATCTAAACAATATTCTCGTTTGTACGGTCGAAAGAGCAAAAAATTGATAAAGTAATAGATGTAATAGATCAATTTCAAGGGATTAAAACAAGAAAATGACAAATCTACTAGGTGTATGTTTAACTTTATTTAATATTATTTTTTCAGTATTGAATGAAAGTACCATAATTTTTTTAAGAATACCGCTGGATTTTTGAGCTAGATTCGTTGCTCCATGCAAGCATTGGAATGTCTTGTTTCGTGCAAGCATGGTCACTGGAGTCTTGCAAGATTTTTTATTCCTTTTGTTTGTGCATTGCATGATTATTGGAGTCTTGCTTTTATGCATGTATTTAATTGCCGTGCTTCGTGCATAGCTTGGTCACTAGAGTATTGCAAGCGCTTGATTGCCTTGTTTCGTGCATTACATGGTCACTAAAGTCTTGCCTTGTGCAAGCATGTCACTAGGGTTTTGTTTTGTGCACGCATTTGATTGCCTTTGCGATGTGCATTGCATGGTCATTGAAGTATTGCTTCATGCAATTATATCATTATATATTGTACTTATGTACAAGTAGGTAGCCTTAATGATGCTTAATTTGGTTGCTTCATGTTATGTTTATGTTATATCACTAATTCTCTAATCAAAGAGTTTACAAACTTTCAAATCATGAATACTTAAGTTTCAAATAATAACTAGAATTCACTCAGCAACACTGATCTTTTAGTATGCATCCTAGGTCATTCAAAGTGCAACCTAGGTTGAGTATTGGAATGACATTGAAGGAGTTTATCGAAAAATAAAGACTGGCATCCTGTTTTATGTTTATGATTATGAATTAAGACAATTATAGTTTTTATGTATTTGGCGGTGTGGTTTTTGCTATGAACCTTGGATATTTATTTTTCTGCTACAATGATATGAAAATTTCAGTTTAAAAATGCGGTGTATGGTATACGAATCAAGATGTGAGGACTTCGGGAATTCAAGCCTTGCAATGTGTCACATAAGTGGGGCAAAATAACCCTGAGATTTCTTCCATATTATTTGGATAAATTCAAACTCGTGCATGCTTGCAATACAAACACTAAACTCTAAACCAAGATCATTGGCATTGAGCAAGTCAGGTTTGCTCCGACACGTAATGTTTTTTTAAAGTAGGTTAACTCAAGATGAATGATCGACTCATGACAACAATTAAAGACATCAACCGTTATAAATTGTTTAAAGAAATTTTGTTTGATAATGTGACATTAACTGATCTTTTTAATGCTTTTTGCTTTCTTTATATCATCTGCCTATTTATTTTTAAATTAATCATTTCCAGTTTTGTAATATGTTTATTAATTATGAACAATATTTTCCGATCTGTATATCTTAATGGTTTTTTAGTTGGTCATTTCTATTATGTAGACATCATCTCCCACGATTATATTGAATATCGTGTTAATTAAGAAACAAGATATTTCTATCAATATGATTCACTGGTTTTCTTGAATGATCAATGAGTTCTCATACCACGTATAGTATGCCTTCATTGATATGACACGTGACATGTGTTAAATAACGGCTAACACATGTTTAATAGCTATTAACACGTGGTCGCTCATATGCTGTATAATGTCATGCTTCGCTCGGTGCTCTAAATTTCACATTTAAAAGGAGAGTGAGACTGTTAAAGTCAAGGTAATCGTTTAATTGACGTGACACATGTTGAATAATGATTAACACGTGTTGAATGACCACTAACACGTGGTCGTTCATACGTGCATAATGTCATTCTTCGCTCGGTGGTCAAGATTTTGCTTTTACAGGTAGAACTAGAGTCAAAGTATTTCTTTAAATACGTAACAACAAATTCGTCAGCAATTACATGTATCACACCATGTGTAACATACAAAGTATTCCAAACCTATACAAACATGCAACAACTTTCACTTTTAAATTGCTTACATATGGTATTAAAGTGTTTAATTGAACAGTTAGACGAATAAGATTTTTGACCATGATACTTTATTAGAAAATTAAGATTTTTGATCACATCAAAGTATCAAACTAGAACGGAATATATTAAGTTTTCTATCGTTGATTTGAGATTTTTCAAGTCTTATCACATCAAATTAGAAGTATGTATATTTAGTTTTCTATTGTAAAATTTGAGATCTCTTTTCATCAACTAGTTTAGAGTAAACTGTTAACTAACAATTTGCTATGATTAATTCATATGATTTAAACTAGAACAATAATATATTTTCGAAGTTTATAAGAGTCAGTTTATTATTATGTATGAGTTTTATATGCCTCAATGTCTGAGTATGTCTAATTTGAGAGTAGTTGATTGTATGAATGAGATTAATACCCATTTGATAGTATTTATATCTTAAATAGTGACATCTTCTCTCTAAACAAACTATTTGCTTCATCTAATTAATGTTATAATTTTTAACAATAATTTTTACCCTTAATTACCATATAATAAATCTGTATCCGTAGGATTTAAAACCACACTCTTGTGAGAGCAAATCATTAATACTACGAGAACACATAACAATACTTTCTAAACTGCAATACAAAAAACACACAAAGAGCATTATTATTGCTAAACTATCTATATATACACTAATAATACACTTCAATAAAATGGTAAAATATATCAAATACAACTTTAATGTCATCTTTTCTTACACCTTTTTCTCCCTTAAATAACACAACATTGAAACATTTTTAACTAGGTTAGTATCCCGTGTATTACACGGGCAGGATAAATAAAATATTAAATAATTATTAATAAAAATTTATTAATTATAAAACAATACGATTGCATATAAGTAAAAGTTTAAGTAATAAAACAATGATATCAATGTTTTAAACTTTTATTTTTAAACTCTTATTGTTTTTTTTAAAATAAATATTTTGTTCCAAACAAATCGTTTTAAAAAATATCAATATTAAAAATTTCTTAATTATAACTCCTAATTTTAGTTATTTTCTTTTATAAAATATCATTTAAAAAACATTTTAAAATATTTTTTATTTTTAAAAATGTTTGCTGCTTTGAAAATTTTCTTATTTTTAAAATTTTGTTTATTTAGAAGTTACACTTATAAAAGCATCTCTTTCTCAATTTATTTAAAATAATTTTTAGTATTAAAAAGAATTAAATTATATTATTAGTATTTAATGTAGTTATTAAATAGGAGAGAGAGAAGCGAAAAATTAAAATTAGTTACTCTAAAGTTGTGTCAAGTGTCATCTTAAAACATTCTTTTATTATAATAGATAGTTGTTAGTTTATTATTATCACTTATGTGGTAGCTCAACATTAAAATTAAAGACTATTTGTCAAACCGATATTCAAATTCTGATATATAACAGTTTAAAAAATACCATCTATACTAATCTATATTAATAAAACAAAATATCTATAAGCCACATGACATCTTTCTACATTGTCCATCTAGATTCCATCTAAGGGACTGTTTGATAGCATCTGAATCAGTCTTTTAATGATTCAGTACTGGTTCAAAGTGTTTGTTTCGCGAGTAAATGTCTGAATGGTTAAGACATTTGTTTCTGAATGGTTAAACATTATACTAATGTTGAATGGTTAAGAGGTCTAATGTTGAATAGTTAAGACCTCTTATCTAAATTGGTCAGACATTTACTTTTGAATAATTAAGCGATATACTAGCTCTTAATGGTTCAGACCTCTTAATGGTTCAGACCTGTTAATGGTTCCAACCTCTTAATGATTCAAACCTCTTAATGGTTCAGTACTTAATTATTCAAAAATTGTCAAACAGTCCCTAAGATTGGACATGCGTTGTTACTAGAATGAAAGTTAAATATTTAATGATACATTAAATGTTAATAATTATTTATATACTTTTCAAATTATAAACAATTTTAACATGCTTTTTTATTAAAAAATACATAACTTTTAAATTCTTTTACAAAATATGAAGTTTTTTAATACGAAGAATTTTTAAAAATGACTGTTTAAAAAATTTAAACAAAAGTTTTTTTAAAAGGAAAGTTTGAAAAAATATTGTTATTATCTATTACCTAAAATATATAATTATATATAATTTTAATCATATTTTATCTTAAAAATATCTTATAATTTTTAAGTATTAATAAATAACTGTTAATTTATTATTTTTATTTAACACGTGTAGTACATGAATTTCTATAATAATTTAAAAGTAAAAGTAGATACCTCTATAAATCAATTTTAACAAAATTAGCCTATTACCCCGTATTTTTTTATATAATTTGCTGACTTCATAATTTATTTCAATGTATATAAATAACAGAATAATATTATTATTGGAAGGTCGATTTGGAGTGAAAAAGAGTAGTGAATCTGTTCGATTATTCTCGTGTGCCCATTCACGAAGCTTTTCTTCTCCATCCCTCCTCTCAAACCCTTGTTGCAGACAAGGTATGCGAATCTTCATCACTTTTCACCTTTTTCCTCTTTACACATGTCCATTTTTCTATGTTAATCGAACGCATTTCATCAATTAATTTCACATTTTGTGTCGAATTTCGCAGCTACGAGTGATCATCGCTAACGGAAACCTAGGGATTCACCGAGCTTGTTCCTCTGGTTACTCGGTTAGTCTCTGAATTCTTCCAATTGCATGTCGAATTCTATCATTCTGTTGGTGTGTTGTGTGTTTTTTATTTTATTTTAGGGATTGTTGTTGTTGTTGTTGTTTGATGATGGGATTCAGATCTTCGGAATTGGGGGTTTTTGTGGTGGGTGCAATTGAATAATCGATCGGCTTTTTCGCTTTTTATTTTGCTGATTTGAAGTTTAAGCAATTCTGCTTTTGGAAATTTGTTTTGATTTTCTTTGTGATGTGGTGAGATTTCTTAGCGTGATGGTTTACGTGAATCTTTGTTTTCCATTTTGGGGGTTTGTTACTGGATGCGTGTGAGCAACTTTTGTTTTTCTTGGAAGGTTGGGAAATATTTTTTGATGATTAACCTTATAAAGTGTTAATATGAAGGATTAGTGATTATGACTGTATGTGTGGTGTGTATCGATATCAATTATTGATATATCATGCAGGTGGGTAAAGTTGGTTCATTTTCGCGGTTTGTTAAATGTCAATTGGTGAGATGTATGTTCGTGTTAGCTTAACCTAAATCAGTTTCTTTGTTTGTATCATTTATTGATGCCTACAACACGCGTAGTTTTCACAATTCACACTTTGATTGTGTTGCTCACCAAACATGATATCAAAATCAATATGTGGAACAAGTGAGCAAAGTTGTTTCATGCTCCTGGTTTGTTTGGTTAAATGTCAATTAGTGAGATGCATTTTGGTGTTAACTTAACCTAATTCTGGTTAAAGCACTTCCTTTGGAATTAGTTATTCACCCTTACACTCTCCTTTTGGTTAAATTGTTTCACGAGGCAAAATTGCATCTGTACTATTAACATTGCACTGATGTGCTTTTTAGATGTTAATTGCCTTTTCCTGATGGCATGTGATTGGAAATTGTATCCGTAGCACACATATAAATCATGTTATATCCTATATAATGATAATTCACTCGTGACTCATCAATGGCTTGCACAATCACGCTTTTCTTTGCCATATAACTTTTTATGATGCGTGTTTTACGTTACTCTAGGCCGACATATGTAAGTCCTTTTTAATTATGGTTCTCTGTGGCACCGTATATAATTCTTATTTTCTTTTATATTCATTCCATCTTACTCAATCATCAAGATCTTCTCCTTTGAGGTCTTCCTATTAATTTACTCTCTTCATTCTATTATATTGAACTATTTCCATTGTGGGATGTCCACATCAATTGCTATTTTTTTCTTCATTCCTTCTTAACGATTTCAGCTGAAGTTATCTATCACCATCATCTTTTTTAAAGTACTGATGAAACCGATGTAGATGTTTGTCTAATAATCAAACACTTTTTGAGGCTTGATGTGGGTGTTATTAGGCATTTTTTGCTGACCATCTGTTTTTAAGCATTCGATGTTTTAACTACCTCTTCAGGATAAGATATGGAGGGATCAAGACACCATGGGAGTAGCATGGACATGATTTTAAGGAACTACAAGCTTGGGAAAACACTTGGTATTGGTTCTTTTGGAAAGGTGAAAGTTGCAGAGCATGCTTTAACCGGTCACAAAGTTGCTATAAAGATCCTTAACCGCCGCAAGATAAAAAACATGGACATGGAAGAAAAAGGTAGGGGCATATTGTGAAGAATAATCAATCGTTTCATTATTTATATATTTGATTTCATGGAACTTTGAAATGCATCCTTCATGCTCTTTAGCTCAGAGTTAGAATTTTCTGAGTGCATCTGGTTTGACATTAAATTATTTGTGCAATTGTTGCCTTGTTGGTATGAAACATCTTCACTTGATCAATATATATGCTAAAGTTCTGGGTAGAGGTAGCCACTATGACCCATTTACTTACTAATGGGTCCCTTTGGGTCATGGTTTATCCCCAAAAGGTCAATTGTGTAAAATCAGAAAACTAGCTAAAAGGGGAACATGTCAAATGGGTTGACAGTTGGCCATCTCTTAAGTTGTTTTCCCTAACAGTAGATTATTATCGTAAAAGCATAGTTTTTCTAATCAAATTTAACCCATTAACTACTATAATGGGATGGAATTTTTTTTGGTGGTCTCTCCAACTCAACCGCCTGACCCATTTGGACCTGTGTGGAAAATTGGCATGTCTGTTCAAACCAATTAAATTGACCATTTTCCCATCTCTAGTACTGAGCTACATAACTCCATGAAAGCTTGTTATGGGAAAATTATATGGACATATATTGTGTTCTTGCTTTTTGCAGTTAGAAGAGAGATCAAGATTTTAAGATTATTTATGCATCCACATATTATCCGGCTTTATGAGGTTATAGAGACTCCATCGGATATATATCTTGTGATGGAGTACGTGAAATCTGGTGAGCTATTTGATTACATTGTTGAGAAGGGCAGGTTGCAGGAAGATGAGGGTCGTAATTTCTTTCAGCAGGTGATTGATTGTATTCTTACAATATGAAATTTTTGTTGGTATTTACTAATTCTAAAGTGGGACCAACAAAGCAGATTATTTCCGGTGTGGAGTACTGCCACAGGAACATGGTGGTTCACAGAGATCTTAAACCTGAAAACCTGCTGCTGGATTCCAAGTGCAATGTCAAAATTGCTGACTTTGGTCTAAGCAATATCATGCGTGATGGCCATTTTCTCAAAACAAGCTGTGGAAGTCCAAATTATGCTGCCCCTGAGGTATGGGTTTATGCTCACGAGTTTTAAAAATCGTCATTGTCTTATAGTTTATAATCTGTTTTGTCTTATTAGGTTATATCTGGGAAACTGTATGCTGGACCTGAGGTTGATGTGTGGAGCTGTGGTGTTATCTTATATGCTCTTCTCTGTGGTACCCTGCCTTTTGATGATGAAAATATTCCTAACCTCTTCAAGAAGATTAAGGTGATTAAATTTAGCTTCTTACATGATTTTTTTAAAAATTCCATCCATACTGAGGAATGGCTATTATTAATTAGTTGAAAAATACGTTGGTTTGTTGTTCAGGGTGGAATTTATACCCTTCCTAGCCACTTATCTCCCGGTGCAAGAGATCTAATCCCAAGAATGCTTGTGGTGGACCCCATGAAACGGATAACTATTCCTGAAATTCGTATGCACCCCTGGTTTCAGGCTCATCTTCCCCGCTATTTAGCTGTACCTCCACCAGATACTATGCAGCAAGCAAAAAAGGCATGCTTTTCTTTTAACTTTTTTGTTGACCATTATAAGGGTAACTAAAGTAATTTTATCTGTACAGACTGATGAAGATATTCTTTTAGAGGTGGTTAAGATGGGGTTTGACAGAGACACCCTCTTGGAGTCGCTTCGCAACCGAGTGCAAAATGATGTAGCCTTTTTCTTCTTTCCCCCCCTTAAAAGTATGTTAACGGGTATGAGATTACATGTTTGCTAATTCTTGCATGTTATCTTAGGGTACTGTGGCATATTATTTGCTATTGGACAACAGATTTCGTAACTCAAGTGGCTATCTTGGAGCTGAATTCCAGAAACCTATGGTTAGATAGTTTTTCTGGCTCTTGGATACTTCATTTAGGGGGTGTTTAAGTTCCTAGTTAGGAATGACTATAAGGAATAATCAGTTTTAATGTTTGCAATAATGAATTCTGATTCTGATTATCAAGGGGTTAGTCTTTCCTAGATAAATGATTCTATTAATAACTCTTGGATAATAAAATTCATACTAGCTGCAACAAAACTATTATCAGAACATAAGATAAAAGAATTTAATCACCCCCTTTTCTTTTACACCCTTAAACATCCTATATTTTCTTTTTTGTTTTCCTGCTGGTTTTTGTTTGTAGGATGGATTCAACCGAAATGAGGCTGCTGCTTCAATAATGTCACCACGCTCAGCTGGATATATGGATTATCAAGGGATGAATTTTAGAAACCAAGTCGAGAGAAAATGGGCTCTTGGGCTTCAGGTTAGGTTTTCCCTAAAATAAGTAAAACCTGAAAAAAAATTAAAAAAATGAAGAGAGATTATAGGTAAATTTGTTATTATTTTTGCATGGTTTTGACAGTCCAGAGCACATCCTCGTGAGATAATGACAGAAGTTCTTAAAGCTTTGCAAGAACTGAATGTGTGCTGGAAGAAGATAGGCCACTACAACATGAAGTGCAGGTGGGTCCCTGGCAACAACTCTATGCAAAGTAATCATTACTTTGGAGACGAGGTGACCATCGTAGAGGCAGACAGTGCTTTGACCTCCCCGAATGTGGTCAAATTTGAAGTCCAGGTAACAACCTATGCTTGCATTACTTGAATCACGAATGTTAAGTACAGCTTTCACAATCTGTGAATGCAGTTTGGCTAATCTAATATGACTAAACATACTTAATTGCAGCTTTACAAAACCCGAGAGGACAAGTATCTGCTGGATCTGCAGAGGATTCAAGGACCACAATTTCTGTTTTTAGATCTCTGTGCGGCGTTTCTTGCTCAGCTTCGCGTCCTCTAGAGCGAGAGAGCAATTACTATATCATCATCATTATCATCATTATCATCATTATCATCATCATCATCACATCATCTCATCATCATAGTGTGAAGAACAGCTTTCTCCCTGAATCCATTTTGGTGATGAAAAGCTAGGCTGTTGTAAATACAAAGTCATCATGTTCCAGTTACTAGGGTACTGTACTATGTCCCATTTGTGGGTGGCTGTTGTGAGCCAATGTTTTTGCGACTCACTACGAGTCTGGGCCCTCGCCTCACTTGTTTATTTATAGCTACTTTCCTTTGGCCGACTTTTTTTTAATTATTATAATGCATGATGATGATGTTGATTTCTATGTACAATGATGCAATAGTTGTATGTGAGTTTGCTCTTCCTGCATTACTATGTGAGATGTGGATGGTTTAGACTTAAAGATGCTTTTTAGTGTTTTTTGATGTTTTTGTTCTGTGGGAATTTGCTTGTTCTTATGATTACAGTTTTCCTTTTGCAATTTCATAAGCTCTCATTGAACATCTAGGTGTCCAGTTTTAGGCATCTTTGATTCTGGGTTAAGCATTGTTAAGTAAATGATTAAACAAAGTATATGCAAGTATATAACATGCTTTTAGTAAAGTGGTTAAGGGTTCAAGTATGATAGTCTAGACGCGTGTTGCTAATTTGCTTTTGTTTCTCATTTCATATATTATATGTTATACTTAAGCAAATGTATTACTTTTTCTTTCTACATCGTTTTATGTACTTTTTTGTAACAAAAACAATCAAGTTAGAATGACATAACGTTTATGAGATCTTTGAAAAACAATTATGGATATTGGGATCCAACTAAACTTAGAAAATACAAGTTCAACTTCAATACGTAAGAATAAGTGTTCATCTAGGCTTGGGTTTGGTTTGG
Source organism: Flaveria floridana (assembly GCA_018326465.1). Taxonomy (NCBI): domain Eukaryota; kingdom Viridiplantae; phylum Streptophyta; class Magnoliopsida; order Asterales; family Asteraceae; genus Flaveria; species Flaveria floridana. The sequence continues at coordinate 10,386 of BJCO01001602.1, forward strand.
TTTGAGGTTTTTTTCAATACATTGTCTATTAATATTACTTTCCCATTTTCTAATAAATGGAAAGTACATCCAACTTTCTAGAAGATGGTAACGTCTTCATATTCACATTTTAGGACGAGGATGGTATTGACTATAAGATATTTTGTGTTTAGGATGACAATAGTATTATGAATCATCTTGCGGTTGCCGTTGCAGATATCATACATGTTCACTCGTATTAAAACTTAAAAAACCAAATTTTTATGTGAGTTTAAATTTTAATAGCTACGGTATGAGTTTGAACTTCAAGTGCGTAGATCAGTAGAGGATATTTGTTTTTATTTTTTCTTGAACAACTCAAAATCTAAGTTTATTAACCACATCGACACGCATCTTATAATATTTGAATACTCAACCTCTTGGATAAATAAGAGATACATTACCATCACAATGTTTGGTAAAATTAAGTTGTCGTTCAAAACAAACAAGAGCACAGGGTAATATCAAGCGTCTAGTAAGGCTGAGGTGGACGGATTGCTTAAGGTTTGAAATTCCAAATCACCCTATATATTTAAAAAGCAACTCAAATGAACAGTATGAATAGTTACATGTACATGTTCTGAAGCTTAGTGTACAACTGCTGTTGATGCATCACCTGCTCTTAAATCCCTTTTCACTCATCCCTTCTACTTGGTTTGATGGTGGAGATGGCGGAGGCGATGAGGTGTTTGTTGATGTTGATGCC
>BJCO01001603.1:0-11811 GCA_018326465.1 Flaveria floridana
AACATTTCAAAAATGAAAATCCTTTTGGTGTCCCAAACGATTCGATGCCTGTGTACTATCATTTTCCACTTTACTGAATCAATTTCTCGGATTTCATGTTTTTGCTTTTCAGCTTTCCTTCCCCCCCCCCCCCTTTTAAGTAATAAACACTAAAACTGAAATTATTCTCCCCCTAAAATTCAAAAATAGAAAATCTTTTTGTGTTTTTGAAATTTTTTAAGATAGAAAAGAAAATAAAATAAAATAAAATAAATTTGACAGAAAAAAAAATTAAAACTAAGAAAAATACGAACGGACTATGAACTCGACTCCTCCGGAATCACATCATCTTTCTTTTTGACGCCGTTAACCTCTAATAGATAATAAAATCTCGGTTTATCAAAAGCTTTTGTATAGAGGTCAGCGCGCTGAAAATCCGTGTTATTTTAATTACATCGATTAAATGCTTTTCAAAACAATCATGTATGAAGTGATATTTAATGCCGATGTATTTGGTTTTGGGATGTTGTACAGGATTTTTAGTTACAGCTACGGCAGCAGAATTATCAACAAAAATAGGAGTGTTAGTAAATTGTAAACCGTAGTCTCGCATTTGCTGTTGAATTCAGATTATTTGAGAACAACAACTTGCAGCAGCAACATATTCAGCTTCATATATTGACATAGCAACAGAAGTCTGCTTCTTACATTGCCAGGTGAATAATCGCCTTCCAAAAAATTGACACCCCGTAGATGTTGACTTGTAGTTCATCTTACATCCACCATAGTCTGAGTCACTATACGCTGTAAGTTCAAAGTCATCATCATGAGGATACCACAACCCGAGTGTTGGAGTACCCTTTAGATAATGAAAGATCCACTTCACCCCAATTAGATAATTTACTTTTGGCTTTGACTGATATCTAGAACAGAGACACGTGGCGTACATGATATCAGGACAAGAAGCTGTGAGATACATTAGAGATCCGATCATTCCATGATACATGGTGGCATCTACCAAATCCCCATTTTTATCGGGTTCCACATCGTGGTTTGTGGCAAGAGGGGTAACAGCAATCGTTACATTCTCCATATCAAATCGACTCAGAATGTCCCCCACGTATTTAGTCTGATGTAGAAAGATTCCAGTAGGTGTCTGATCCGCCTATAATCCCAGAAAGAACTTCATCTCTCCCATGGCACGCATTTCAAATTCAGCTTTCATCACATATTCAAATTCTTTACATAATGCTTCGTTTTTGGAACCGAAGATTATGTCGTCCATATATATCTGAACTATCAGTAAATCACCATCCTTTTCTTTGATGAATAACGTGCAGTCAATCACTCCCCTTCGAAAGCCATGTTTCAGCAGGTGTGTGGAGAGTTTCTCATACCAGGCTAGAGGGGTTTGATGTAGCCCAAACAAAGCCTTGTCCAACTTATAAACTCTATCCCGATATTAAGGATCTTCGAATCCTTCGGGTTGACTGACGTATACTGTCTCACGGATATCACCATGTAGAAATGCACTCTTCACATACAATTGATATACTTTGATCTTCATGTATGATGCATAAGCTAGGAAGATCCTAATTGCCTCCATCCTTGCCACTGGTGCAAATACCTCATTGTAGTCCACGCCCTCGACTTGTCTAAACCCTTGAACTACTAATTGTGCCTTGTTTCTAATAATGACCACCTGGTCATCTTTCTTGCAACGAAGAACCCATTTCGTACCAATTACCTTAGCACCCTTAGGTCCATCCACTAGTGTCCAAACACCTAGCTTCTTAAACTGCAGAAGTTCTTCTTGCATCATATTAACCCATGCCTCATCTTTCAAGGCATCACTGACAAACTTAGGCTTGACTTGAGAAACAAAACACTTATATGCCCCATCATGAATGTAACCCATTTCCATCGCAGCTGCATAGTCAGCTATGTACAACTGATTTCTTCTCTGTACCCCAGAGAGAAGGTCCCCGATGATGTTCTCCAGGGGGTGATTCACACTAATCCTTATCATCGGAGTTGTGTATTCCTCTGTCTCCTATCTTCTCTCTCGAGACCTGTACATATAAAACAAAGGTCTAGGTAGCTAGTTTCCTTCTAAGAAGTCAGGTCTCCTTCGTGGGAACAGTCACTTCATTTTCCAAGTTTGTGACCACTGTTTCAGCATCTGTAGCAGCTTGTTGACTTGCCCCAGGGGATTCACCCTTATCATTGTCAGCTGATGTTGTACTTTCATCCGGATTCACGTGCTCCTCATTGCTCGTATCTTCATTTACAGCTTCCTCATCATCTAAGGAGTGATCACTTCTAGATTTGTCCTAGAAGACCTAGAGGAATCATTAATTAGAACAATAGAGTGGGAGTCCAGATTTGGAGTGTTCAAAACATCATACATCAATTGAATAGCCATCTCATCGGAAGAGTATTCAGGAGGAAGATTGAACGATTTGAAAAATCCGTCATAATCAAAGAATGATGATGGACCTTTCCCGGTAGGGGGTGGTGTATCGCTAAACGTCTACGTTGCACCACACTTCAACCTGACCTGTCGAGTTGTTGTACACCCGTTTATCCAGTATATTGTAGCCAAGAAAGATACCTTCATCTGCTTTTTCATTAAACTTGCCAGTCTGAGTTTTCTTCAGCAACATACAAGGAGCTCCAAATGGTTCCAGATACTCCAAGTTCGGTTTACGCCTTTGGAGCAACTCATAACAAGTTTTACCATGACGTTTGACAACTAATACACGATTAAGAGTGCAGCATGCATTAGCAACTGCTTCATTCCAGAATTGAACATGTAGTTTTGAATCTACCAACATTGTCCTTGCAGTTTCAATCAAACTTTGATTTTTGCGTTCAGCAACTCTGTTCATCTGTGGAGTGGGCAGAAGAAAATTGATGAACAATCCATTTCTATCGACAGAAAGCCTCCATCCACTGATTCTTGTGTCATTGTCTGAACGAATCTTCCTCACTTTCAACTTGTACAGAGACTCCAGAGTAGTAACCAAATTCTTGAATGACTCAAATGTCTCTGATTTAGACTTAAGAAACATTACCCAAGAAAATCTTGAATAATCATCTGTGACCACAAAGTAGTACCAGTCCCCAGCTATGCTCTTAGTACTAACAGGGCCAAATAAATCCATATGCAGAAGCTCCAGTGGTATCTCAATAGAATGAACTTTCTTTGTTTTGTGAGATTTCTTGGTTTGTTTCCCTTTCTTGCATGATATACAGAAATCTGGAATCTAAAAATTTTTTACTGGAACGCCTTCAACCAGATTATTTTGAACCAAGTGATTCATCTTTCAGGGATTGATGTGTCCCATTCCCCTGTGCCAAGAAATAGAATCCCTCTCTGTGGCTTTAGACAAGAAACACTGTGCAGTTGACTCAGTTATGGAAGCCCTTGACATATCCAAGACATACAAGTCATTATATCTTGATGCTGACATTAAAATTTGCTCCTCAGGGATAACATAATCCTTCTTCAGAATATGGCATTTCTTATTATCAAACACCACTTTAAAGCCCTTGTCGCATATTTGGGAAGCTGAAAGTAAATTATTCTCCAGCTGTTGAACATAGTTACTTCATCAAAGATCACTTTCCCATTTCCAACTTCGCCTTGAGCTGTGATATAGCCTCCTTTGTTTCCGGCAAAAGATACATGTCCCCCTTTGATTTGTTTGACATTGAAAATGAGAGACAGATTCCCGGTCATATGTTTGGATGCCCCACTATCAATAATCCAGGTGTTAGTGATAGCGTTATTGCGGACAACCTGCACAAAACAGAAAAGATTAGTTCAGGAGTGGGACCCAAGCCTTTACTGGCTTGGGTTTCCCAGAGGCATCACACATTACAAACTCCACCCACTGTCCTTCAGAAGATGAAGACACATTATTCTTCATCTTGTCCTGACTTTTAGACACACAAAATGATTTCGCTTTCCACAAACCAGTTTTGTGTAAGGCCTGTTTGTGATAAACAGACGACTGCTTTATAGTTTGAACCTTTAGTTTGCTTCCATCCCTAGATTTTATCTCAGTTAACACAGCTTTGCCAGGAGCTTGTCTGTGTTGCCTTTGGCATTTTAGAGGAGTGTTTGATCTTGTTATAGTGAACCTTGGGTGATTATCTTGAACAAGATCAATCCTTCATCTTGGTTCCTGATAGTAGGGACAATTTGGAGATATATGTCCTCGTTCTCCATATTTATAACAGGATCTCCATTCTCCTGGACTGGGAGATCTTTTGTGTGTGGGGGAGTAAGGTCTATGATTTGTTACTTTCTTCTCAACCTTGCTGCAAAAAGAAAAGGAAAAAGAAAAAGAGGAAGCAACAAGGTTGGCCATAAAAGAGGAGAAAAGGAAAGTGAATGAGGAAGCTATGGAAAGGGAGAGGTTGGAGAGGATTGCCTTTCTCTGCTCTAGAGGTCATGATAGTGAGATGATCTTGTTTCTTTTCTTCAAAAAGCAAGATCAAATCACCAAGGAGAGGAAGAGGACTGCCAGAGAAAAGCTGAGCAAGAAAAAGAAGAAGGAGGAAGAGGCACAACTTGCAGCTGCCAAAAAGTTGGAAGATAGGGAATAGATGAAGGCCTATCTCAAAGCCCATGGCTTCGCCGGTAGGAAAGTGGGTCCCATATTAGAGAAGAACCTATAGCGACATATCAGTGACATCAAGGCTGATATTCGCTTAGGAAGAAGGAAGGAGGTAGCACAAGTACCTAGTGTTCAAAGGATGACACCCAAACTAACACCAACACCCAAACCAGCACCCAAACCACAACCTATGCCCACACCTTTTCCATTCTCCATCAAAACAAAACCAACCACTAAGCCTTACACCCCTGAACCCACACCATCAGCCTTACCTATACCCTCACCCTCTACTTCCTAACAACCACCACCACTACCTATCCTTAAACCCAAAACACAACCCCAAACCCAATCATTACCCAAACCATCTTTTGAACCTTCTAAGCCCCTGACCTTAAAAGAGTTCAAGGAGATCAAGAGAAAGCTCATTAAATGCACAACCTTGAGGGACATCTCTTATGAGGAAGAGTCAATTAAGTTGAGTTATATTGACGGCTCTTCCAGTTCCGTCACAAGAGATGCATTCCTTGATCTAACTAGGGGAACACTGGACCAAGCTCTCCAACTTCTTACAATTAATTCAGACAATATGAAGGAAGAAGAGAAGAAGTTAAGAAGGAGACTGGTGACTCTACTAGATACTAGGAAAAGGGATGAGCTGCCAACACAACCCTTCAATCCCAGAAGGGGAATTATCCAGTGGAGGTTTGATGAACCTTCTTATAGCTTTACTGTGGAAAGGGAGAATGGTGAAGTAAATAGCTCAATACTTCATCTCTGTTACACTCCAGCAGATTCGACATTACTGAGTTAGCAGAGAAACTATTCTCCAATCCCTCCAACTATCAAGTTGCTACTCATATCAGAAATCATCTGAGCAGTCTTTATCTGCCTGAACTAAGAAAACCAAGACCAAAAAAGAGTTGAAAAAGAGAGCAAGGGATGAAGAAGAAGGCACAACCACAAAGGAAAAACATTTCTTCAGATGGTTGAAGGACCAACTTCTGACCCTATAATTAGATGGGAATATGACTATAATTCCCATCAACTAACTCTCTTCAAATGACCACAGCAAAGAGTACATGTCATTTAGAGCAATAGACTCGATCTACTATCAATAAATGACTTGTACAAGCTCGCTAGCACCACATCAGGGAATAACAATCAGACAAATATTTGCTCTCCCTGGTGTTGAAGACCTTAAGGAGCAGAAGGAAGTGAAGTTTTAGTAGCATCAGCCTAGAGGGAGTTTGTTGGATCATATGAGGCTGGTGCAACCAAAACAATACTTAGAAGAATTTTGAAGTACAATTGAAAAAGTCTCCCGAAGCTAAAGCAACTCTTCCGAAGACAAGTTGAAGATCTTCTGAAGCTTAAAGTATGAAGAGCTTTCGAAGGAAAACTAAGTCTTCCGAGATTAACTGGTTTTCCTTTCGAAGTATATGAAGAAGTTCCGAAGATAGAACTAAGTTTTCCAAAGACTAAGTAGTTCTTCTTCCAAAGTATTCACACTTAGAAGATACAAGAAAAAGTCTTCCGAATAATGAAGTCATGAAGACCTGCAAAAGACTCAGAAGAAGTTGATACTTCTGAAGGATAAATGCCCTTGGAAGAACTTATTCTTCCGAAGCCATTTACCTTCAGAAGAACTAACTATGAATCAGTGGACAAAAGTATGGGTTGTCTGACATCCACTGTCAACTCTAATATACTGCATGGCGCTTTCCCACGCCCATGTAGTTGACCATACTTTGTTCCATTATTCGTCTTTATTAATTAGTACAGTTACCATCTTTAGTTGGTGACAAAAGTTAAGTCATAGACCTACCATGACTACCTAATCTAGGATAGTATTTTATCTTAGATATTTTACTTCTAGCAATATAGTAATTGTTTAGTTGTATATTCCAGCTGGCCATCTAAATATAGCCGGCTGTAGATAATAGTATATATAGTTTCTCATTGTAACTCATCAAACTATGCATGTAAGAGTCTTGTAACACTGAGTTGAGAAATAATATATACAATTATCTTGAAAACCATTCTTGTGTTAATTAACTTATTATATTATTATCAACTTAGTTTGAGATTCTGCTTCATCAACCGATTAAGACTTAGTGAGTTTGTGAGATAAATCTTATCTTGAGAGACTAACACTGATCCTACAACATTGGACCTTTATTAGTGTTGGAAAAAGTGGGTCAAGGCGCTTATCACCTAGATTTGCCAAGTGATTTCTACTTGAACTTTACCTTCCAGTCTCTTTATTGAAGAATGCTTCTGGTCCTCCTACTAGGATCGTTCCTATTCCTTTTGATTTTTGTTTCACTTGACTCCCTATGTTGTTTTGAATTGTCGCCTAGCTAAGCGTGATAATGGGATGACTTCACAAGTGTTGGTGTAGTGACTTAACTTAGTTTTGAGTATTTTATCGATCTGATCTCGAGTAGCTCGCGAGTGGATCAGATCGTTTGCACCCTTATTATTTACCACCTTTTCGTTCTTTATGTGGTTATGATCTTCCCATTCATTTACCTTATGCTCCTAATGAATCGATTGATCACTCTATTGATTCGACCATGCAAAGTCGTGAAGCTACTAGTTAGCTCCTCCGTCGATCTTTGTTATAACCCCATAATCCTATGAAACAACAACCGGATAAGATCATTCTGAACGTTTCGTTGTAGTTGGTGACTATGTTTTCCTTCATTTGCAACTGTATATGCAAAATTAAGCTTGTGTTCACATTCCAAGCTTACCACCAAATACATTGGACCTTCTTGGTTTCATCCACTTACCTAACGATTTGATATCTTTTAATTTTCTTTTTTTGTTTAAAAATTTTTATTTTTTGATAATTTTTTTAATATACTAGGTGTGAAAAAAATGACAAAAATACCCTCATGTAAGAGGTCAAATAACTGAGTTTACTGTATATTTATATGATAGTTAGTGTAAAGGACAATATATGTAAAAATCTTTTAATAAAATAACATTGTATGTAATTATTAAAACTAAATGACGTACAATGTAATTTCATATATTAATAATTGACACAATTTGTAATTTACTCTATTATTAAATAATAATGTTTATAATTAATTCTAAACATAATTTTTTCCTTTAATAACTTTTAAAATGTAATGTATTCTTGAATTTTGTCTATCTCGTTTTATATAAATTCAAAGCGGGTCAAACATAATATAAATTGATTTCTTTTATTTTTGAATTCACTTTCATTGCTTAACGCTCATTTTAAGAAGGATTAATGGATTTAAATACTCCCAACTATTGGGAATTGGCCGGTGCCACCCCCAAGTATCATTTTGACGAATATAACTCTCAATTAAACACTTCGGTGTCTGTATAACTCCCAAGTAAACACTTCGGTGTCTGTATCACCCGCCATTTAGGTGATACAGATACCGAATTGTTTACTTGGGAGTTATATTCGTCAAAATGATACTTGAGGGTGGCAGCAGCCAATTCCCAATAGTTAAGAGTATTTAAATCCATTAAGCCTTTAAGAACAAAATATTTTTGTAAATTTCATATACATCATAGCAACTTTCTCAATTTATTCTATTTTTCAATAAAAAACTTTACATAAAACCGAGCAGCCGCATGCACGAACAAAGCCCCCTGGCTGTCATGTAATTCGTGACCAAACGTGTTTGGGTGTGATATCAAACGAAAGTTCAAAAAAAATTGCTAAATACTAGAAAAAGTGACTAAACGTTAGATAAATGATTGGTGCATAGTCTGTAGGTGAAGAAGGAAAGATGATTCCTTTTGGCGAGTACTCAATAAATAATACTAATCCACTTTCAACGCTCAACGTGTTGGCTGCTTTCGTTGACTTGTGTGTTTTCACACTTATTCATGCCTTCACACGCACTTAGTGCCATCGCACAATATTGCCAAACAAATTGTTGGTGTCGAGTGTGTAAATGAATATCTACATTCGGCACGTATATTATATAACAAATAAAAAGAATATTTTACCCGGTAAATACAACAATCAACAAATATACAAGTCTTTTTTCTTTTGTCAGGTACATACGTTTTCAAGAACAGAAATAGTTGTATAATCATTTCATGACCTAAAAGAAGAAACGGGATAACGACAGCCAAAAGCGACACAAGGCTATCTGTACTTAAAAAAAAAAAAAAGTTAAAATACCAACCAGATATTGTTTATTCTCCTAATTTCATACATCCAGCACAAGAGGTTTAAAAATAAAAATTATAAAGCAAACTATTAGGCAGGCAGCTGTTTTATATAATTTGTGCTTGCATTGTATGTAATGCAATAATTGATGCCAATTGCCAAATGACCAATGCAAAACCAATTCAAAAAAATTTGTTTAATCATTACAACTTGGCCTTCAACCATTCAAGATCAAGGTTGAACGTATAATCAAATCACTAATTCGCTTGCACCAACTACAACTAAAATCTTGTATAGACAGAATAAGATTGCTAGAAAAGAAGATAGAGATATATTATTCCAAATAATAATAATAATACTAATTACAATTTATTCACCGACAATGGTTCACAAAAAATACCTAAAGAATCACTCTTGACTAAAAACCTAAAATGCACACAACAAATCATCAAACTATGAACAGGTTTTGTGAGATTGAAAACGTAATTATTCACACAAGAACCATACACATTACAGCCATAAGTTTACAAAAGAATGAGCGAGGAAGTACTAGTTGGAAGAATACCTTGCATTAATAGAGCAAGAATATCAACTTCACGGAACATATTCGGTTTCCAAAGTTGGCGGTGTTCTAGTGGTTGTAGCTGCTGGTGCTTTTGTGTTCCCGACCATGGTCATATGCAGTGCTTCACCAGACTCTGCAGCCTTTTCCATTTGACGCATTTTCTTCCTCTTGCTGAAACTCCACACCCACAGTATCAGCAATGCCAACAACACCAACAATGCAACCCCACCGACTACAGACCCGACAATAATCCATGCCCTAGAACTGTTGCCCCCACCTTCATGATGTGGTGGTGGTGGCGCCACTGGTGCAGGTGATGGGGCTGTGGATTCGACTACAATAGAGAAATGCCCTTGTTCAAAAGTCAAACACTTATTGCCAGACACCACATTTGTGAAGCTCTTTTGACCAAGTAGATCAAACCACACGCACCTTGCTACTGAACCATCAGGCACTGGTTTTGCTTGCGTGAACTCTATCGAGATGGGTTCTTCAGAGGCATGAATGTTCAGTTCTTGTAGGTTTTTCGCTGTTAAATTTGAAGCGTCGTAAGCAAGAAGACCCAATATAGGTGCTAGATACATGTATCCGGGCAAAGGGTAATATGTTGTAGACCAATTTCCAAGGTTCTGATAGACCAGAACGAGCCTTTCGACATAAGGCCTTTCAATAACTCCAACTGGGATTGTGAACTGTTTATACTGGGGGACACCTCTAGTAAACAGGCTACCACTTCTAAGCCTCATTGCTGATATCTGAATTCCAGACAAATTTGAAGGGGGAACACCATCATAGGGACGGCCGGTTCTTGGTCGAACTAATGCAAATGCACGATAAGCAAAGTCCTGGAGTATAGAATCAAGAGCCTTAGCAGGCGTAATTTCAGGACCAAGTGTTTGAGCTTCAATTCTTGACCACCATATCAATACAAGAAGCATCGTGAGACTTCGAAATTGAAGCCCCATCGATGCATATATTTGCAGAAAAGCAGAACGAATTGCACAAAAATCCTTGAGAGAGAAGATACAAATATGCAGATGTGATCCAAATTAAGACGAGAGGAAATTTTGGTACTAAGAACTCGCAAAAGAAGCTGAGAATGACCGTTGTAATTTCTAGAATCTGATTCTCTTTATAAACTAACGGATAACAGAAAAGCAAATAAAGAAAGCTTCAAGCAGCTTTTGCAAAGGAGACATTCGTCCAACACTTTCAACGCCGAAACCCTCAAATTCGTTCAAGAATTTAAGTAATTATTTGCTTTCAGCTATACAACAATGTACATCATACAAGAAAGGGGAAAAATCGAAGGAATGTTGAAGAAATTCGAGAAAGGAAATACCTCAACTTAATCGACTTTGATTCGGCAGATAAACCCAAAATTTGAGCAACAACAATTGAGCAACGAGCAACAAATTAGAACTTCATTCAGCTTATAACCCTTTGCATATCATCACAATTGTCTTTCCAAATACACGCATTTAGCTCATTTCACCTGACTACAGCCCAAAAGCCCTAATAAAGTTGTTCAAGCTGAAACCCGCAGCCCATCAAACAGCGAGAACAATGATATGATGAAGACGTGAACAATTTTGTTAATCCATCTTGAAATTGATTCATGGAATGAGTGAATGTATGAACAGAGAGATAAGCTTTAGGAGGAGATGATTAATGGATCAAAGAGAAGAAGACAGACATGTAAACGCAAAAGCATGTGTGTTGTGGTGTGGTGTGTTGTGGTGTGTTGTGTTGTGTTGTGTTGTGATGTGTTGTGGTGTGTTGTGTAGGTGAGGAATTACAAATGCACGTCGGTCTGATATTGTTAATTTAGAGTGTTGTGTTTATATATTTAAGTTTAAACTTTAAAATTTAAATGAGTAATTTCTCTATCGTTAGAGAGTTTTTTTCCTAATCAGGTGATAGTGGAAAATTTTGTTAATTAAAATGAGTGTTTTTAGAATATTTATGAAAGTAAGTGTTTTTAATAGAATTTTTTTTCTAACTTCTCATTTTATTGGTTTAGAAATAAGTATATTTAGTAAGATATTTTTTTACAAAAAGTTAAAGGATATTAATACTAACTAGTAATTATGGCGTGCGCGTTACAGCGCGTATGCGAGTTTTAATGTAACCCCAAATCAAAATCAAAATGAATGTTCAAAACCACAAAATCAGTAAAATACACAAAGTAAAACACACCAAAATCTCAAATCTATAACACACCAGAACATGCGGAACCCAAAAACTAAATCAAAGCCCAACATTATACACAAAACAAACGAAAATTAAAGCCGTAAGAAAGCGACACAGTCCAAAATAGAAAACCGACGAAAATCAAAGCCCCAAAAAGAGCAAACAAAAGGAAAACCCAAACCTTAATAGCGAGAATCGTCAGGGTATCGATAACGAAAGAAAGAAAGCAGGAAACCGGAGAAAGACAACGTCAACGAACCCTACAAATCAAAAACACG
>BJCO01001604.1:0-14743 GCA_018326465.1 Flaveria floridana
GGAACGCATAAGCTCATGATGCATGCTACAGGAAACGCACTCAGGACATGCATTCATCTATTTTATTTTCGGCATTGAACATTTTGTCTAAACATGGCTATTGTAACTGTACTGTAATGGATTTACAAACTATGTACACGCTTCCGCATTGTTGTAAACTTTGTTTATGCTCTTTTGAATGAAGTCAAATGTTTACTTTAAATTCATATAGTGTCGTTCGATATGACTGTGTCTGAGATCCTAGTATGTCACACGCCTAACGGTAAAACCGCGTTCGTGGAAATTGAGGGTGTGACACGACTGAATTGCCGATTCGTTCAATCGTACGATTGATTCATGCGAATGGTTCAATCGTACGACTGAAGTTCTTCCGGACTCCAGTCACATACCGATGGTTCGAGTCCAAGAAATGTTGATTTAGGTCAATTAGTTATCGAAACCGTGTGTTTTAGGTGTCCTTGGATGCGTTAGGTTAGTTAAAATGCATTTTGTCGTTTAATTTTACTTTTAAGTTCATTTAAGGTTCACTTTTAAGATTTTTCTCTCGGTGTTTATGAGTTACTCTTAAATGTGGGTTAGGGACCGATTAACACCCAATGTATCATGATTTCATCATAAACCTACCTATAATCCAACTGTGAATCATGTATCGATGAGCTCTGGTCTTAAATCTGAGAAAAACTTCGAAAAAGGTCTCACTACTTTGCCGGTATTTCTCTGAGAATTTGAAAAGGTGAGGTAGTAACAACCGACTGACCCTCTATTTATACATTCAGGAATTTCAGTCGTGCGACTGAACCTAATCGTATGTTCCATACGTGCGATTGAAGTCCAGGCATTCGTTTGGTTCATACTAATGCTTCTAATCGTGCGTTTGGGTCATGCTCTTGATCCAGTCATGAGATTGGCCCATCACCTGATCTAGTCGTGTGAATATCCCATACTCGTGGTTCAATCGTACGACTGGGCCATACTTATGGTTCAATCGTGCGACTGGGCCATACTTATGGGTTTGACTAAGTCAGGCTCAGTTTTGCACGTAGTTACTATAAATGTAACTTTCTAGCTTATCGATCATATCATACAGGATCTTTTTATCTATCGATCAACTCAGACATGATCTTTTTATCTATCGATCACCTCAGACGTGATCCTTTTATCGAAAACCGTTGATCACCTTAGACGTGATCTTTTTATCAAAAACCGTTGATCACTTCAGACGTGATCCTTTTATCATTTAGAAACAAGCTTCACACAGTTAAAATTCGGTTCAGGTTTGTGACTATCGCATAGTTAAATCTTGTTACTTAGTCTGACATTGACACATTGCACACATAAACAAAACTGAACAAACTTGAAATTTTAAAATGAACTAAGACATCTTTTTGTAATTTTCATTTGGGCATGGTTGAAAACACATTCTAATCATTTAGAGTATTATCTCCCCCTGAATAGAACAGCTTCAAGCATTGACTACCTTTAGAGAACAATTCATAGGGAATCATACAGTTAAACCACCGTTATTTTGGATATTCTGTAAATATACCAGTAACCGAAAGATCTTGTATATACAATTCATAGACTTTTAACATCCAAGAATCAAGTGCACTAACAGGAAATCATGCTAGAACGATTATACAGTACACTTTGATTTTGAGCATCGGGAAATGCAGCCATGACGATTGTCAGTATATTTATCCATTTAAATCCATACACAGATTTTTGACAACCATCGGTGATATTTTAAGTGTATTAGACCAACAAGTTTTTGTGGATCCCAAGCTTATGTGGTAATCAACATTCCTCAGTAGATTTTTAAGCGGTCTATTGGTAAATAAACACAGAGCTTCAGATCAGTGCTATGCACCTCAAGGAAGAGTTTTTTGCAAAGAAGAAAATTTTCTATGAGTTTTCAAAGATATGTATAGCCTCGGGTCAGTGCTAGCAGAGAGGCACAAACAGCAGTGAATTCTTAGAATATATAGGTTACGCTTATCCTCAGGTCAGTGCCATCGCACAGAAGAGAGGCGCAAGACCTATCTTCTTTTAGAGTAATATTTTTCAGACATTTATTTTGAAGACTTATGACATTTTTCATATTCATTGCTCAGATTTTTGGCCATTTGCTCACATTTTTGGCCATTTGCTCACATTTGTGGCTTTCATTTGCTCCTCACCCCTTATTGGAAATTAGTTGATTGTGCAGACCAGGGATAAGATGGGAACCCACAACTTGTTAATAGATATAGTTTTAGTGACTCACCAGTGATGTCTACTGATCTATTTGTGTTGAATCTAGCGACACAACGTACGATGGCCCTGCACCCCCTAGAACTACTTTCTCCATGTTACCACGATAACCGTCTAGCTTACTATCATCTTTCAGCATGTTAGGCTTTGACATATCAGATTTATAATATTCTTTGATTTTAACTTTATCATAAAATTTCAAAAAGAAAATCTTTGTGGTGTCCCAAATAATTCGATGCCTGTGAATAACTTTCAATAGCGTTGAATTTGTTTCTCAGATTTGTTGTCTTTGCCTATCAGCTTACCTGCCCCTTTTTCCCCCATTTTTTTTGGAAATTCTCCCCCTAAAATATTAAAACAGAAAATCATTTTTTGATTTTAATATTTTCAGTTGCGAGAAAATAAAATAAAAGAAAATAAAATAAAAAAAATTTGAAAAAGACTGAACACACTATGTCGGATTACTAACTTGATTCCTCAAGAATCACATCTTCTTTCTTTTTGACACCGTTAACCTCTAATAGATAATAAAATCTTGGTTTGTCAAATGGTTTTGTATAAAGGTCGGCGCGCTGAAAATCCGTGTTAATTTTAATCACATCAATTAAGCGTTTTTCAAAACAGTCACGTATGAAGTGATACTTTGTTCCAATGCATTTAGTTTTGGGATTTTGTACCAGATTTTTAGTGATAGCTATAGTAGCAGAATTATCAACAAAAATAGAAGTATTAGTAAATTTTAAACCATAGTCCCGCATTTGATATTGAATCCAAATGATTTAAGAACAGCAGCTTGCAGCAGCAACATATTCAGCCTCATATGTTGACAGAGCAACTGAAGTCTGCTTCTTGCATTACCATATAACTAACCGCCTTCCTAAGAATTGACACCCCACAGATGTTGACTAGTTCATCTTACAGCCCTCATAATCTAAGTCATTATATGCAGTAAGTTCAAAGTCATCATCATGAGGATACCACAACCCCAGTGTTGGTATACCCTTCAGATAACGAAAAATCCGTTTCACCGTAATGAGGTGATTTACTTTTAGTTTTGACTGACATCTTGAGCAGAGACACGTGGCGTACATGATATCAGGACGAGAAGCCGTGAGATACATGAGAGTTCCGATCAACCTATGATACGGGGTGGCGTCCACCAAATCCCCATTTTCATCAGGTGCCACATCGTGGTTCGTGGCAAGAGGGGTACCGACAACAGTGACATTTTCCATATCAAACCGACTTAGAGTGTCTCCAACATACTTAGTCTGATGCAAAAAGAAGCCAGCTGGTGTTTGATCCACCTGTAATCCCAGAAAGAACTTCATTTCACCCATGACACTCATTTCAAATTCGGCTTTCATCACTGATTCAAATTCTTTGCATAAATCTTCGTTTTTGGAATCGAAGATTATGTCGTCCACATATATCTGAATCATCAGCAAATCACCGTCCTTTTCATTGATGAACAACGTGCCGTCAATTACTCCCCTTTGAAAACCGTGTTTCAACAGATGTGTGGAGAGTTTTGCATACCAAGCTCGCGGGCCTTGGTGTAAGCCATACAAAGCTTTGTCTAATTTATATACCCTATCTTGATGATAATGATCTTCAAATCCATCAGGTTGAATGACGTATACTATTTGACATATATCACTATGAAGAAAAGCACTTTTCATATCCAGCTGGTAGACATTGATCTTCATGTAGGGTGCATAAGGTAGGAAGATTCTGATTGCTTCTATCCAATCCACTTGTGCAAAAACTTCATTATAGTCCACACCTTTAACTTGTCTAAACCTTTGAACCACTAATCGTGCTTTGTTTCTGATAATGACTCCTTGATCATCTTTCTTACAGCGAAGAACCCATTTCATTCAAATAACCTTGGCACCCTTCGGCCTATCTACTAGTGTCCAAACACCTAGCTTTTTGAACTATAGAAGTTCTTCTTGCATTGCATTAACCCATGCCTTATCTTTCAAGGCATCACTTACATGCTTGGGCTCGTCTTAAGAAACAAAAAATTTGAATGCCCCATCATGCACATATCCTTTTTCTATTATAGCTGTGTAGTCAGCAGTGTACAATTGATTTCTTGTCTGTACCCCAGAGAGAAGAAATCCAATGATATTTTCCGTGGGATGAGATACGTTTATCCTGGTCACAAGAGTTGCAGGAACAACCACTTCATTTTCCAAATTTGTGATCATCGGTTCATCATCTGTGACTGTTTGTTGTCTCGCCCCAGAGGATTCAACCATATCATTTTCAGCTTCTATGGTACTATCACTTGGGCCGACATGCTCCACATTGATCGCATCTGCAGTTGCAGTTTCTTCCTCATCTGAGGAGTGATCACTTACTTATAGATCTGTCCCTAAAGACCCACAAGTTCCATTAACTTGAGATGTATTGCTGGAGTCCTGATTGGGAGTGTTAAGAACGTCATACATCATTTGAGCAGCAATCTTATCGTCAGAATATTCAGGAGGAAGATTGAATGATTTGAAAATCCATCATAATCAAAGAATGATGATGGACCATTCCCAGCAAGAGGGGTAGTGTATCGTTGAACATCAACATTGCACCACACTTTAACTCGACCTGTCGAGTTGTTGTAAACCCGTTTGTTAGGAATATTATAACAAAGAAAAATTCCATCATCTGCCTTTTCATTAAACTTTCCTGTCTGAGTTTTCTTCAGCAAAATGCAAGGAGCCCGAAACGGTTCGAGATATTTCAGATTCGTTTTGCGTCTCTGAAGTAATGTATAACAGGTTTTTCCATGACGCTTGACTACCAGAACTCGATTGAGAGTGTACCCTGCATTAGCAACAACTTCATTCTAGAATTGAACATGCAGTTTTGAATCTGTCAGCATATTCCTTGCAGTTTCAATCAAGCTTTGATTTTTATGTTCAGCAACTCCATTCATCTATGGAGAATAAGCAGAAGAGAATTGATGAACAATCCCCTTCTCTTTGCAAAACGCATCCATCCACTGATTCTTGAATTCTGTGCCATTGTTTGAATGAATCTTTCTCACTTTCAACTTATACAGGGATTCCAGTGTAGTGACCAATACCTTGAATGACTCAAATGTCTCTGATTTAGACTTAAGAAACATTCCCCATGAGAATCTTGAATAATCATCTGTGACCACAAAACAGTACCAGTAGCCAGCTATGCTTTTAGTACTGACAGGACCAAATAGATCCATGTGCAGGAGCTCCAGAGGCATCTCAATTGAATGAACTTTCTTTGATTTGTGAGATTTCTTGGTCTGTTTCCTTTTCTTGCATGATTTTAAGAAATCTGGAAGCTAAAAATTTTTAACGGTAACACCTTCAACCAGATTGTTTTGAACCAAGTGATTCATCTTCCTTGGATTGATATGTCCCATTCTCCAGAGCCAAGATATGGACTCCTTCTCTGTGGGTTTTGACAAGAAACACCGTGCAGCTGACTCCATTGTAGAAGCTCTTGACATGTCCAAGACATATAGATCATCACATCTTGAAGCTGGCATTAAGATTTGCTTCTCAAGGATAACATATTCTTTCTTCAGAATGTAGCATTTCTTATCATTGAACATCACTTTAAATTCCTTATCGCAGATTTGAGAAAAGGAAAGTAAATTATTCTCCAATTGTTGAACATAATTTACTTTATCAAAATTCACCTTCCCGTTTCCTACTTCACCTTGAGCTGTGATGTAGCCTCCTTTATTTCCAGCAAAAGATACATGTCCCCCTTTTATTTGCTTCACATTGAAAAGGGGAGACAAATTCCCAGTCATGTGCCTGGATGCCCTACTATCAATAATCCAGGTGTTAGTGATAGCGCTGTGGCGGACAACCTACACAAAAACAGAAATGATTAGTTTAAGAGTGGGACCCAAGCCTTTACTGGCTTGGGTTTCCTAGAGGCATCACACATAACAAATTCTACCCACTGTCCTTGGGATCTTGGAGACACAACATTCTTCATCTTATCCTCACTTTCAGGCACAACTGACAATTTGGCTTTCCACAGACCATTTTTTTGTAACGACTGTTTGTGATAAACAGATGATTGGTTTATTGTTTGAACCTTTTGTTTGTTTTCATCAACTACTTTTACCTCAGTCATCATAGCTTTCTAATGGCTTGCCTGTGTTGCCTGTGGTGTTTTGGAGGGGTATTTGATCTTGATTTAGTAAACCTTGGTTTATTATCTTGACAAAGTTCAACCTTTTTTCTTGGTGTCTGATAATAGGGACAATTTGGAGATATATGTCCTCGTTCTCCACATCTAAAATGTGATCTCCATTCTACTGGACTGGGCGATCGATTGTGTGGTGGGGAGTATGGTCTTGGATTGGTCTCATTCTTCTCAAACTTAGGTTGCTCACCTTATTTGACAAAATTAATTTGTTTAACATTTTGATTACCATTGCCTTTCTTTTTGTTGAGATTTTGATGATGATGAACAATTTTAGAATGAGTTGATTCTAAAATTTTAGTTTTTGAAGCAGAAACTTTTGAACCCAACCCAAGCGTAGCACTATCATCCTCTTCAATGCAATCCTCAATTTTAATCTCGTCTTTTGTGCCGGATGTAGTTGCTTTCTGGTCAGTTAACGGAGGTACAGATTTAACTATGGTATCTGGATCATTGACTAGAGGTGTCATCACCACATGATCCTTTATTGGGTTATTATTTATGGGTCGACATTTTGTGTTTAAAAGGATTGCATGTGGTGGAGGCACAAGCTGATAACCAATCCCTTCCCCCCATTTCTTTCTTTAACCAAGTTCTTAACAATATGAGAGGATCTAGTAAGACTATGAAGTTTCTGATTTAACGACTCAATTTCAACTTGAAGAATTGCTTTTTCTTTCTTAGTTTCCTTTATTATTTTTAAATAGAACTTAATATCATTATCTTGATTAAAGGCAACAACCTCAGTCTCCCTAAGTTGCTTTCCTAACAATTCAATCTTTTCTTTAAAACTACTTTTATTTTGTTTTAACACCCTGTTAGCTTCAGTGCATAGTTTTAAATCATTTAATAAACTGTCATTTTGATCTAACAATCTTATATATTTTAAATCTATGCTTTCACAAAATTTATTGCATTCTTCACAAGCATGTTTATTAAAAAGTTCATCTTTGGATTCTACCTATGAAGTGTCGGAGGTGTCAGCCATGAAAGCAAATTTAGATTCCTCATTAGTCAGAGATTCTGTGCCCGCAGCAACCAGTTCGTCTTCAACCAATTATTCAACAGCATCTATAACTTCCTCAGTGTCTGAATTAGCAATATCAATTAAGTTATCTCCTTCACTTGCTGAATCATCGTTAAGATCTTACACCAAAGCCACATTAGCTTCACCCCCAGAAACGAACCGAAATGTCCAGTCCTGTCCTTCACTCCTTAAGCAACCATAGCTTTGGAATCTTGACTGGTTGAAGTCACGCTCTTTTTCTTTTCCTGACGATTGTGTGATGAGACAGGGTTACTATTTCCAGTCTTCTTTGGTTTTAAGCACTCTTATTTGCAGTGTCCCTTTTCACCACAGTTAAAGCATGTCACTTTTGTTTTATCAAAACCAAAGGTTGTGTCTTTAGTAGCAATCAGGTTTTGACAAGTCTTTTTCACAAACTTTTTAGCTCTTCTAACTGCACTAGCCAGAGTCCACATTATATCCATTCTTTCCAATTCAGCCTCATCAACTTGTTCATAGTCTTCATCAGCAAGATGGTAGTTTCCAATCTTTCCATCAACTAAACCATCATAAGAGTGCACAACAGCAGCTAGAAGATCCATGTGTTCCTTGGCTACTTCAAGGAGAACATTTCCTAGATTCTCAATCTTTAGCTTTGTTGTATTTGCTTCTGGGATATTGTAGTGAGCACCCGATTATCCTGACATTTCACT
This sequence comes from Flaveria floridana, assembly GCA_018326465.1. NCBI lineage: Eukaryota > Viridiplantae > Streptophyta > Magnoliopsida > Asterales > Asteraceae > Flaveria > Flaveria floridana. Next base: position 8,179 of record BJCO01001604.1, read on the forward strand.
TCCAGATGACCCACTCTGAGAATTTCCAGATGTGTTGGATACAAACGCTGTTTGAAGTGGTGCTCCTGATGAAGTAGGTACGGGAACAACGTTATACAGTGATGGAATCTACGTATATGACCCTTTCTTTGAGTTGTATTTTATCCTCGGTTCCTCCTCCCTTAGCTTCAAGATAAAATCATTGATGTCTAGAGTGGCTAAAGTATCATTCTATCACAGATTAGAAACAAAGGGATCCATTTATCCGGTAAACCATCAGCAAAGCTTGCAACTTTATCCTCCAGACGTAGTTACCCCATGTGTGTGCAACTCACTCATCTGATGATAGAATCTGTCTATAATGTCATCCAGGCATTCATTTCCAGTGGAGGAGAAGTTATCAAATTCCTTCTTGAGAGCTTTAGCTTTCAATGCCTTTAGAGTGGCATTACCATCATATCGCTTTTCCAATGCTGGCCATAACTTCTTTGACTGTTTATGTTTAGAAAATTGGTGGAAAATATCCTTTGGAATCGACTATATCAGTAAAGCATAAGCTTTCTTATCGACATTGTGAGCAACCTTTTGAACTTCATTTATCCCACTCAAAGTCAACTTAACACCATTTTCTTCAACAGGTGTAGAATAACCCATTTCCATAGCAACCCATATATTCGGGTCTACTCCATTAAAGTAAATCTCAAACCGTTGTTTCCATTAAGGGTATTCATCCAAAGTCAACAATTTTGAAGGCTTGTTATGATTGCCAATTTCATTCTCCAGTAGTAAGAGATTTTGGATTCGTGAGTCCTTCCCAGCAGTAAATGCGGTGTTCTTATCGTCCATGTTGTGAACACTTGAGGTTACCCAAAGTTAACTGCTCAAACTTGAAACACTTATGCGACTGAATCAATCGGAATGAAGAGTTCGAATGGATTCAATCATACAATTCAAGTAAATCATGCGATTTAGGGATGCGACTGAGTCAGTCGTGCAATTGAATTGAACGATTGGGTTTCATTCGTGTGATTGAGCCAATCGTGCGACTTAGACTGCTGAATTTCAAAATTCGAGATTTTGAACACTTTTAGACTCAAAACGATTTTGCACAAACCCTAAACTATTGGAAGTCAAAAAGTGAAAAACTTTTGAAGCATGCACACGTCAAAAACTCGTTTTGTATCAAAAACAAGGATTTTTGAATAGAAAACGTTAATTTTAACCAAAAATCCGATCGAATCCAAGAAGAACCAAGAGCCAATGCTCTAATAGCACTTGTTAGGACCGTGTACGTATGGAGTACTTACTGACTCAACTTGTAACCTAATCAAATAGTGCATAATCCTATTTGATTGGCGATCCAATCAGTGAGAAAGAAAAAACCGAATCGACCTAACAATAGAACAACATTAAGAATGATTAGAAAATGATCCGGGATGAACTATGAACTTGGATGGGCGAGATAGAACTCTCTGGATGACTAGGGTATGAAAGAATTCGAAGTGTTACGTTTTTCCACGAATTAGGTGATTATAGGTTTAAGTATATAGTCGTGCGACTGAGCCATTAACATGGTTCAATCGTGCGACTGAGCCATACGATTTGTTCATGCGCACGATTGAACCATACACTTGGTCCAATCGTGCGACTGAGCCAGTCTCATGACTCAGTCATGCGATTGACCCAATCACTTGGTTCAGTCATGCAACTGGTCCATAAGCATGGTTCATTAACATGAATAACCATAATACTAAGTCAAACACATTTCTAAATCATAATTAACTCAAAACTATGACTGACTACTACAAACCCATATATAATATTCATTCAAGCGTGTAATAATAAATGATATAAGAATAAGATACATTCAATAGTAAATAGACATTCAAACACATATCATTCTATTACAAAACTATTGTATTACACATATATAAGAATGAAAAACATAAACATTAAAGTACAATGAACTAGGGACATAATATATCAACACTAATCATAGGGTCTACCTCAGTATCTAATTTACTAGGGTATTGCCTGCAAGCCTCTATCCATATAATCTGGATCTTTTCTTGAACTCTTCAAGCACACTATCTTGAATTCTCTCAGCTAACCTTCTAGCTTATCTGGTTTGACTTGGATTGGCAAGTGGCAGATCAACTAGAGAAAATCTCTCCTAGTATCTTAGAGTTTGAAAGTTGAAGACTTCTTGTTGCCCCTAAGATCTAGAGAGTACCAAAACTCTTCTATCAGCATCATACCTCCATCCTACTATTGTATTTTAGGATGGTAGGATGGGGTAGACATAGCCCTTGGTATGTCCTTATCAAATAGTCTTTGAACCAGGGCATCCATATCAATGTGGGCCTGAGGTGGTTATTGAGTATGGACTACTGCAAGTGAGGGTGGTGAATCCTCTATGTCCATACTCTTAGTAGAACTCCTAGATTCTATGATTGTAGGTAGGACTTTCTCATCCTTTTTGGTAGCATCACCCTCTTTCACCGTGGAGTTAAGTGTTAGGTCCACCACATCCATATGTTTCTATGAACCTGGTTGAGTTTGCCTGATAGGTCTCCTCGCTAACTTGCCCTTAAGATCGATGATCTAAAGTTACTGATCAATGATCTATCTTTGTAAGGTTGCCACCTGAGATTCAGGTGACTTACCTTTAAAACTTAATAGGTGCAGTTTTTTTCCAGTTTTTGTACCTATAGTTGTAGACTCCCTTCATCTTCATCAGAAGAATCATGAGGAGATAAGAGAATAGGACTAAATTATTCTTCCTCATAACCAGCTTGGAGTTCTTGGCTGCTAGATTTCCCCTGCACCATGACAGTTTCAAGAGAAGTGTGAATGGGTTAGGTTGTCATGGTTGAGGTCTTAATGATTTAATCACTTGCAAAGTAAGAGCCTCTTCCATATAGACTACCTGAACATGTTTAGGGAGATCAACCTCAGTTATAGGTGGATGAGGTGGGCCAGATTTAGGTTATTTAGGAGCACTTTCATAGCTCCATGAGTAGGGGTAGAGAATAGAGAATCATTGTACTCACTGAACCCCATATCCTCATCATCATAGAATTATAGGTCAGGAATGGGTTCATTTAAGTCTGATGGCTGGGGATGGTAGCTTTCTCCTAAAAGCTGATCACTTGCATTCTGAGACTTAGAGTGATGGCTTAAGACTTGGGAATGAGCTCATCAGGCTACGCATGAGGAACCTCAACATTACTCAAAGGAGTAATGGGAGTGGTCTGCTCCTCAGGGGAAGTGAGAGCTCTTGTTTCCACGTTCTACTACATGGGTGGTTGTATGGGGGACTACTCAATCTGAGTAGACAGAATAGGGGTTCGTTTGGATTTTCGGGTGTTGGTGATGGTTATTTGTGGTTGTGAGGGTGGTTCAAATGTAGAAGGTGTGGGTTCAACGTTAGCTAGTGCTTCTAAGTTGTCACCTTGAGCAGTGAGCTTTAACAATTTTGGGACCATGGCTATTTCTACCCCTGAGAAGCCAACAGTGGTCTTTCTCAATATTTTAGAGATGTTGGGCTTCATCTGTCCTAATTTTAGGGTATTACCTCTCCCCCTGAGCCAGTTCACAGTTAAGAATGTGTTGAACATATCTAGGGAACATATAGTACACTAAGGAGTCCAAGTTAGCAAGCCAGTTTGTGTAGACAATCTGGGAGTACTTGAACATGACCCCTCGAACCATTTTGTGGACTATATAGGATATCTGGTCCCATCCTCCATGTTTATTCGATAGAGAGTGTATAATGACATGGAGGAGGTACTTCCACTAAGAGGAAACCTTACCCATCTTGAAGGTTCTGACTGTGTAGTCCCCTTAATATCCCACCAACCGAAATGAGTCATTAACAACATATTTTAGGAAGGACAACCTGCCTTCTTCATCATCAAGCCTTAGATGAGTGTTAATTGTAACTGGAGTGATGGACAATTTTCTCCCCTTCACTATGGCAGATAACGCCTTCTCACCATCCAAGATCACCTCTTGGCAGGTCCTTAAGAAATCTAGCAGTTGTTCTTCATACAGTGGAGGGTCAATGGTGAGTGCAGTGAGGTAGTTTGCTTGAGAAAGGTAGCGGTAAACATCTGAAAAACTTGAATCTTACTCAGATGAAAATAGAGCAACTTGATTATGTTGCATGGAAAAATCTGGTTGGTTTCGAGGTTCAGGGTTGGCCATTTTAGAAAGCTTTTGAATGAAGAAAGCTAAGAACAAAGTGGCTTGTGGGTAAATTTAGGGTTAGAACTTTTGCAATATGGTTGGATTTGTGACAAATTAATGCAAAAGGATAAACTATAAAATCTGGATGTCGGTCCCACCTCTGAGAAAGTGTCGAGAAAGGTAGTTTTCTTGAATGTCTAAAATCTTCCGAAGGTAGTTTCTCTTTGGAAGTTTTGAGAAAACTTCTGAAGCCAATTTGAAAACTAAAGATATTCCTTAACTTAATAAAAAATTTGCTTCAAAAGAAAAATACTTAGAGTATTTTGCTTCTGAAGTATATTTGGTTTCGGAAGATGTTACACTTCAAAAGTTTTTATTCAAAGGATGAATAAAGCTTCCAAGACTTAATTGATTTTGGAAAAAAATTGTACTTCAAAACATATAAGTACTTAGAAGCAATTTAAGCATCAGAAAATATATCAGAATTTCTTTAAAAGGAAAATTTCTTAGTAAGAAGTTATTAGTCTTGAAGACATAATTTGCTTCGGAAGTCAACTTAATGTCTTCCAAAAGAATATATATCTTAACTTTTTCAAAATTCTAAGCAATATCATTTTAAAAATTTCTTCAAAAGTAAACTAGGCTTATATAGGTGATTATATAGACAACTTAAGACACATATTTGAAAAAAATAACCTTGAATATAATTTATGAAATAATCTACCCAAAGTTACTCATCCTAATAGCTTATACAAGATACTTAAATCTCTGTTCATCAAAAGCTTTTGTGAACAGATTAGCATATTGTTTAATTTTTTTAACTTTGACTCGTTTTATCTATCCTTTTTCAAAATTATCTCTTATCAAATGATATCTGATGCTGAAATAGTTTGTCTTTGAGTGCTTAATAGAGATAGCACTGTTGTTGTCTGTATGGATAGGAGTCCATTTGAAGTTGAATTCGTAGTCCAACATCTGATTCTAAATCCAAAGCAGTTGAGCATAGCAGCTTGTAGCCGTAATGTATTCAACTTCAATAGTTGATATAGACACACATGATTTTTTTCTTGTATTGCCATGATAGTATCCGTCCACCAAGGAATTGATATCCCCCTGATGTAGACTTTGCATTCATGTTACAGCTACCACAGTCACTATCTGTATAAGCATACAGATGGAAGTCAGAATTCTTTGGATACAAAAGCCCTAATTTCGGAGCCCCTTTGAGGTATCTGAGAATCCTCTTGACATCAACTAGGTGTACATCTTCAGGTTGGCTTGATATCTTGCAAATATGCATATGGCAAACATGATATTAGGCATGCTAGCTGTAAGGTGCATAAGAGATACAATCATAGCCCTGTAGAGATGATTATCAACATAATCCCCTTCAAGATCAAGTCCTAGAGAGTGGTTTTTGTCTATAGGTGTCTTAGCAACCTTACACTCAGTTAGATGAAATCTAGTAAGTATGTCTTGCACATACATTGAATTGTTTATGAATATGCCATTGTTAACCTGCTTCACTTGAATTCCTTGAAAGAAATTTAGTTCCCCCATGACAAATATCTTAGTTGTATTCTTTATCAGCTTCTCATAGTCTTTGCGAAGCATTGGATTAGTTGACCCAAAGATGATGACATCTATATAAACTTGAACCAGCATCAAGTCATTCCATGTTCCGTTAATGAAAAGTGTGCCATCAATAGTACCTTCTTGTATCTATGCTGAACAAGGTAGTATGAGAGTGTCTCATACCACTTCCTTGGAACTTGATGCAGACCATAGAGAGCGTTCCCAAGCTTGTAACATAATTAGGATGATCTAGGACTACAAACCCAGGTGGTTATTTAGCATACGCTTCCCCATCTATCACCCCATATAAGAAGGGAAACTTGATATCTAGTTGGTAGACCTTGAAATCCTTGGATGTAGCAAATGCAAGAAATAACATAACAGTTTCAAGTCTTGATACAGGAGCAAAAACATCTGTATAGTCAATACCTTTTACTTATGTGTACCCTTGAACAACTAGTCTTGCCTTATTCTTGACAACAAGTCCTTTATCATCTTTCTTATTCCTGAAAGCCCACTTGGTACCTATTCTGGTCTTCCTATGAGGAAAGGGACATAGGTTCCAAACCTTTTGCCTTTTGAATTGAAGAAGCTCTGTAAGGCCCCGCTCCCGGGCACCTTACGGTTGGTCATTCATTGCACATTTAACATACATTACTATAATATATAATCATAAAATAACGCAGCGGAATTGATAAAAGATACATTCTCATTTCATCATAAAAGCTTTTACATCATTGACCTGATTACAAAATACAAGCTTTCTTTACATTGCCTAACTTTACTATGATTGCCGCTGAAGCATATGAAACCTGAGATT
>BJCO01001606.1:0-10824 GCA_018326465.1 Flaveria floridana
TTTTTTTCTAAGCGTCGTATTATAGGACCCCGTCTTTTTGTTCTTGCCCCATGCCTAGGATCTCTTGGGAGTTCTCAGGCCCGACCTTGCGAAGCACGTTGGTTATCACAAGTAATTAAAGAAAACATAAACATGGATCAGTTACATATTAAACAAAAATATAAAAATAAAATTTGGATTTTAATGATCCAAATTATTACGCATTATTCAATAATAATCCATATTATTAATTTGGTAGATAACACTCCAAAGTACCACTTTTATTATTAATAATAATCCTAATAACATACTCATAAATAATTTATGCTTGATTTGGAATTAATTTTGCTTATAACAATAATCATGGATGAAATGAAAAAAATATGCAAACAAAATCACGCAGAAAGTAAATGCAAACTAATACTAAATCTATGATAATATGCTATTGAGATTGACATTACTAAAATAAGAGTCGAAAGTGCCACGAGCTAAACAAATAGCATAACTTATTAGTCAATGAGTAATAATTTATATTATTAAAATTCAAATTATATATACGATATTTATATAATGTATGAACCATTAAATCTAAAACTAACATAAATAAAAGCGCTAGTACCGAATGACCTGTAACCATACAAACAAAAAATCTTGAATGCGTATAGACTACCGCGTAGGCTAAAACCAAATACATCATCAACCTAAAACTTCTTTAGATATCTTTAAGTCGACTTTCCATTAATAACCAAGAAAAACACTTATTAGTTGCGATATTTTGTTACATGGACATCTCTGATTTCAACCCAAATACATAGGCCTAAAACTTTATTTCTCTTAACCACTTTAATTACTTCTTGATAACCTCTTGATTCATAAAAAAAAAAAATAAACAACCCAGATCAGCCAAGGGGGTTCCGCGTGAACAAGAATGTTTTTTCATCTAATGTGAGTTTTCTTTTAATGATGATCTCAAGCTTTGTAATTAAGTAATAGAGATAATTGATAGGCTAATACCCCGTTAGTGATCCAATTAGCCGTTATTAAAAAAACGTATATTATTTGCCCGTGGTAACTGGTAGCACATGGTTATTCAAGATTTTGGTTCTTGAAATTCATTGGGACTATGGCTTCATCTTGACCGTCCAATCCCACCAAAAAACCAAAAAACAAAGGATGTAATATTATTATTATCTTTCACAAGAAAGATTCAATTCTCTTCACGCGTCAATCTCATTCGTTGTTCATAATCACAAACACAGGTAAACCAAAAACTTTGCAAATAATAATATAAAGAAATTTAAAATAAAAGATAACAATGTTCAATTTCTCCCCAATTTCTTCAGACTAACACAATTAAAAAGGTAATTAAAGATCTGATTATATTAATGCTTCCCCTACAAAACCTTGAGTTGGTTGGACCAGTACCTTTGTAAAAACATTTTCTTTTTATTTTTTTTCCTCAAAGATTAAAATCCAAACAAAACCCACCTCAGATTTCCTACCATATGATGTTCTTAAGATCATCCCACAAAAATTGTGTCTAATTAATTCTACACAGGTATTGAAAATATGAAAGATGTGTTGTGGTGAACTTGTGATATCATCTAGGGTTAGGTTATGTTATTATCTTTGATTCTTTGTACTTTAGTTCATACAGATGATTTTGAAGATTGTTTTTGATATGGGTATTGGTTTTTATGCAAGATGTAATCCTTATCTTGTGTTCATGTGATTTGTGCTTTCTGGGTTTCACCCTCTTCTTCGATCCACTTTTTCAATTGGGTTTTTAGGGATTTTGACCAGGTCAACTTTGTCTTCTTTTTAGGGTTCTGAGTATGTACTGGTTCTGTTTAATTTTATTAATTATTGCTCTATAACCCTAATTTGATTGATTGATATTTGATGAGCAACTTTGGGAATCTGGTTAGCTTTTAGATCAGATCTATGGTGTGTTGTTTTGTTTTATTTCTCATTTGATTAAATTGTAAATTGATTGATGTATTTCTGATCATCAGTTTAATTATTTGTCCTTTTTAGGGTTCATTGAAGTTTAGAACTATGTTCAACATCTGGGATTGAACTGCATTTGACCAAGGGACATTGACTTCTGTTTTAGGGGTAATGGATGTTTATCTCTTTTGAACTTTTAGTTTCTCTTCAGCTGCACATACATACTTTGATCCGATCCGATCCAAATTCGCTGTAGCATGACTTGAAAGAGTTCTTTTGCTGTTACTAATCGCGCCTTTTGATGTCTCAATCGTGGCGTTTGATTGTTATTGTGATCATGATCTATGAAGTGTAATTGTGTCCCAAAATGCAACTAACTTAATATGGTGCAAAAATTGAAGCAAAAGTTGTTCAAAGAAGATGCATTGTCAATTCCTAAATTGTTTACAACTTGTTGGATATACAAGTCTTTCTTACACTTGATTATGACGCAGACACTCTACTCTAAATATCAGAGAATCTTGATTTTGTGAAGTATTCCCATGATGGGGACGAAGTTCATCAGGCATCATGTTAAAGAAGAGAGCATAGATATTCCTTCGATTCCACCAGGGTTCGAGTCATTTGCAGCTTCTTCTTTGAAAAGGGTGGATGACATCAAACTCGGGTCTGATTGCTCTGTTTCCACTAGTGCTTCTCAACCACAACCGGTCAAGAATGAATCAGTGGTCGAGCAAGGTGATAATGAAAAGGTTAAGAGGCCGGTTAGGTCCAGACCTGGGGTAAATTATGGTCGACTTGATAGCAGTTCTGGAGACGAGTCTGAATCTGAGCAGGTTGGTCTTCGAATATTATCTTTATCAAATCTTACTCGTAGTCTATACTGTCTGTATAATGTTGCTTGACTCGAGGGTGATGATTCAGAATCAAACTCCAAGCACTCAGATCTCTAAGGGGGTTATTCGTGGATGTGAAGCGTGTCCTAACTGCCAAAAGGTTATTCAATTTGTTACACTTTTTAAAGTTTGAGTTATTGTATTCATTTATGTTCACTATAAAAACTTTTGGTTTCAGGTTATTGCAAGATGGCGTCCAGAAGAAGCTCGATTGCCTGATCTTCTTGAGGCTCCTGTATTTTACCCAACTGAAGAGGTAGTCAGAAATTGTTGAACACTCAAACATCTGATATTTCATTATTACTACAAGCCATTATATTTCAGCTGATTGCCTGATTCTGATTATTCAGCATCACATAATCACTTTTATAACATACATCCAGAATTGATTAAATTTGTAAATGACTTTAATTGGTTTATAGGAGTTTGAAGACACTCTAAAGTACATTTCAAGCATACGCGATAAAGCTGAAGCATATGGCATTTGCCGTATTGTACCACCATCTTCATGGAAACCTTCATGTGCTCTTAAGGAAAAGAATGTATGGGAAAATTCAACCTTTGCTACTCGTGTCCAAAGGGTCGACAAACTTCAAAAGCGGGGCTCATTGAGCCAAATGTTGAGATCTAGTAGCCATAAGAAAAGGAAAAAGAGAAAATGCATGAAATTTGGGTTAGACCAAAAGACACACGGGTCAGAAATAGTGGTTCCTGTTGATCTGGTGGTTCCTGAACCTGGTTTTGGTTTTGAACCTGGTCCACGGTTCACACTTAAAGAGTTTCAAAAGTATGCAGATGATTTCAAGAATCAGTATTTTAGAAGAAATGAGACAACTATAGATGCATGTGGTCACTCCATTATGAAAGATCAGTTGGAACCCTCTTTAGAAAATATAGAGGGTGAATATTGGCGTATGATCGAGAGACCTACTGAAGAGATTGAGGTATCTTGCTAAAAAATGTCCTTGGATTAGTTACCAATAAGACACATGATATCAGTCTTTCAACAATTTATCAAAATAACAATCACAGTTAAGTACCGAAAAATATTTAACTAAAAGGGATACGGGTCAAATGTCAAATGGTCGAAGTCATCTCAAGTGTATATAAAGTCATAAAACCTATTAGACTGCTTTATTAAAAGAAAAAAGTTTGATTACTATTGTAATAATTTGGTTTATGTGATCGTATGCAACACGTTATTTATACTTAAAAAGTTAAAAAAAGTATTTGTGGCCGGGACCTGCACTAAATTTACTTGTTTTGACCTCTACACATCCTGCCCGACCCACTCGTTTTGCCACCTCTGCAATCAACGAATTTGGTATTTTTTGTTTCAAAATTTACTCTGATGACACACTGATGTCTGATTGCTTGCCTAGCCATGCTAAAATGCTTATGCTGGTCATTTGAAATTAATATTTGGAGCCTAATTATTTATTGGAGTTGTTAATTGGTGAAAAGAGATGAATATATTAGTCAAATTGGCTAAATTCTTTGCTACATTTGTTTTTTTCTTTCCTGTGATTTTATATGGTTGTTCTTGTGACAATGTAGGTGCTTTATGGTGCTGATCTGGAAACTGGTACATTTGGCAGCGGGTTTCCAAAAGAGGCTTGCCAAGTGTCGGGATCGGATGGAAAATACGTTAGATCAGGTTGGAACTTGAATAACTTACCAAGGCTTCCGGGGTCACTACTCTCTTACGAGAGCAGTGATATATCTGGTGTTCTGGTCCCATGGTTGTACATTGGCATGTGCTTTTCATCTTTTTGTTGGGTGAGTAGATCTTTGTGAGCTGCTTCTATTATACAAGCCGTTGGATGTCATAAAATGTTAATTGTTTTTCTTGTCGGCTCTTCTTTCCCAAATCTTATTTTCAAGAACAGCATGTTGAAGATCATCATCTGTATTCAATGAATTACATGCATTTTGGTGCTTCAAAGATGTGGTATGGTGTCCCCGGGAAAGATGCCATTAAACTGGAGGCAGCCATGAGAAAGCATTTGCCTGATCTGTTTGCTGAACAACCCGACTTGCTTCACAAACTCGTGAGAAATATATATATTTCCCCTAGTTTTCGTTTGTTGCTCTCTGAAAATTGGAGATACATATGTAATTATAGTAAATAATGTAAGTGAACTTATTTCTTGTAATTTAGGTAACACAACTTTCGCCATCTATACTAAAGTCAGAAGGAGTTCCAGTTTATCGGTGTGTTCAGAACCCAGGAGAGTTCATTCTGACGTTTCCTCGAGCATATCATTCAGGGTTCAATTGTGGGTTCAACTGTGCAGAGGCCGTGAATGTAGCCCCTGTTGACTGGTTACCACATGGTCATAATGCCATTGAGCTCTATCGTGAGCAGGCCCGGAAAACTTCAATTTCTCATGATAAATTGTTGCTTGGAGCTGCAAGAGATGCTGTAAAAGCTCATTGGGAGCTTAATTTGCTCAGAAAAAACACTCCCGATAACTTACGATGGAAGGACGTTTGTGGGAAAGATGGGATCCTAACCCAAACACTTAAGGTAATAGAGAAAGATATTAAGAACCTGTTCATCGACCATATGTTATAGCATACCGCTTGTTTTGTGCATAAGAGCATTCACATCCCGTTCCTTAAGAGTTTGTGAGTGAAATCCCCATATCATATGGAATGATTTTGAGTGAATTTGAGTAGAGTAGAGAGAAAATATTACTGTTTATCTGTAAATTTGAGGATTCACTGTTAACCCTTAAAAATCTTTTAATATTTTTGAAGGTGGTCGTGGTAATGATAAAGGTATAAAAAATATTATTTAATTGAAATGAGAGAGAAAAAACTATGATTTTTAGTGGAATTATAAAAATAAAGATAATGAATGAGATATGAATGCTTTAAGAAGCTTCAAAGTTTTAATCTTCTTTCAAATAATATTTTCTTTTTGCTGATTCAAAATTTATGCAATTTGGCAGGCGCGTGTGGATACTGAGCGCGTGAGGAGGGATTTCCTTTGCAACACAACGCAGGCATTGAAAATGGAGGCGAGTTTTGATGCCACGAGTGAGAGAGAATGCAGTGTCTGTTACTTTGACTTGCACTTATCAGCAGCAGGTTGCCACCATTGTTCACCAGATAAATATTCATGCTTAAATCACGCGAAACAGTTTTGTTCTTGTGCTTGGGGCGCAAAGTTTTTTCTTCTTCGGCATGAAATCAAAGATTTAGCTATTTTGGTTGAAGCATTGGAGGGAAAACTGAGTGCCATTTACAGATGGGCAAAACATGATCTTGGACTTTCTCTATCTTCTTATGTATCTAAAGATATCAAACAACCATCTTCGGTTTCTGAATCACCATCCAAAGAGCAAAAAGGACAAGAAGCAATCTTGAAATCTAAGGAATCTTCGATTTCACATGAATCTTCACATAAAGATGTTATTATGCTTAGTGATGATGAGGGTGATGGCTTGTCACTTAATCAAGCCACTAGAAGTGAAGGTCAAGTTAAAAAAGACGCCCCCGAGTCCCATCCGGAAAACCTTACTTGCCAGAGAGTTTTATTGAAGGATACAGGTCCTTCTAACAAACCACATGAACTCTTGATTACAACAGAGTCTAGTAACTCAAACACAAGTGTGGCGTTGCAGCAAATATCAAAAAATGATGACAAAGTTGTAATTATTGGATTATATGCGAACTCCAAACAAGGAAACGACACACAAACTAAACCAGATAGACAAGGTAGACCAAAAGGTCCCCGGATTGCTAAAGTAGTTAGAAGGATTAACTGCAACGTCGAGCCACTGGAATTCGGTGTGGTCCAGTCGGGAAAGTTCTGGTGTGATAATCATGCCATTTACCCTAAAGGTAGAGTAAATTACAGTACAGTGCATCACACTGTAGCACTAGTTCCCTTAGCAAATATGATTTTGAATATTTTGTCTTGTTGCAGGTTTTAAGAGTCGGGTTAAGTATATAAACGTTTTAGATCCTACAGAGATGTGCTACTATGTTTCAGAAATTGTTGACGCCGGCAAAAATAGACCTCTATTTATGGTAATTGAAATCAACTCATGTTAAACTATGAATTTTGTTTCACTTGTACTTTATGCCTAGAGTCGGCTGTATTGACAGTTTTGAACAAATCAACAATGCAACTGTATGATGCTAAAAAACGCACTTGTTTTCCCCTAGGTTTCATTGGAGAAGGATCCAAGTGAAGTATTTATTCATTTCTCAGCAGCAAGATGTTGGGAAATGGTTAGGGAGAGAGTTAATCAAGAGATCTCAAAGAAACATAAGTTGAAAATACCAAATCTTCCTCCTTTACAGCCTCCTGGGAGTCTTGATGGGATGGAAATGTTTGGTTTTTCATCACCTTCCATTTTGCAGGTAAATCATAAACCCGAAACCCTAAATTTCAACTCTGTATGACTATATGTTAACAAGATGATATGATGATGATTTGTAGGGTATTCAGTCAATGGATGGGAATCGGCTATGCACAGATTACTGGGAATCGCGTCCTTTTTTCTCTCAATCCCACAACAATGGTGATAACTTGTTAAAGATTCAAGAACCAAACATTCCCAGTGCCACCCAAAACAACGGTTTGACTACAGTTGCTAATACCATCATTTCGGGCATGTTTAACAAGGCGAGTTTAGAGGAGTTAAACACGTTTTTGAGTGTTTTGAGTAACAACGGTTCAACTAGTGATCAACAAGTGGTAACGAAACTTCTCAAAGACGAGATATTTAAACGACCCAGATGACAAACCATAATATTTTCAAGTTTTTCACTCTGTAAATCCTTTCATCTCATTTTAGTTACCGAGACTTTTACGGTTTTGGGTTTCTTGGCCCATCTAACGCGTCTGTTCTTCACTGTTAGGTGTTTTTGATAGGGATATAAAGTAGAGAGAAACCAGAAAAATGTCAGGAATATTTTTGTATTTGTTATTTCTTTAGATTAACATTCATTTCAATATTTGATAAAAAGCAACCAAGATTCATTTTTGAGGTTTCTGTGATTGTTGTGAAACTGTTTTTGGCATGCTAAGGCATGATTGTTGTCAAAGCACAAACACCCTACTTGCATTATTGTTTCTAGTGGTTAAGAAAAGATGTTTTAAAGTTAAATAACATATGCTGTTTAAGGGGTCCATTGACCTCTGGTCATCCTAGTTGTAGTCACTAGAGAAGATAACAATAGATCACACAATATACGAACTTGTCCACATGAACTATTTCAACACATATTCAAGCACATTTACAACTGGAAATAAATATGATCTTCACAGAAGTTTAAGATTCGTCTCAGGTGCTACCATTTTCATCTGTCGCTCCAGTCATAGCTTGCTGAAAGCAAAAAGGCAAACAGTGAACATATATTACAGAATTTATTGGATAGTTTAGGCTGTGACATGTACCTTTATGCATGACAATGTGTACTGTACATCACTTGCAGATACTTGGTGGTGAATGACAATCCTAACCCTGCACCATGGTTCCTTTTAACTTTACTTACAGTAAACATATCAACAACTGTAATAAGGTTATCACTAAAAATAAGTGAACCAAGTCACAAGTTTAGTACTGTAATTGAACGATTAACAGATCGATTCACACCTGGATGAACTATCTGGCATCAAAAGTATCCCATGCTCCTCCATGATTTTGCCCAACTTTAGCGCATTAATATGTGACCTCTTTAGTATTTCAAAGTAGACCTGCTCAAGATCCAATATTATTTAGATGTGATCATGAAACCACGCTTAGGAAACAATAATATGAGCAATTGCACTGCTGCTTACAATATTTGTCTCCACAGAAGCTATATCAACACTCAGACCCTCGATGTTATTTAGCCCTTCTGTAAAAACAAGATTAAAAGATTCATATCATAAATCTTACAAGTTTTACTGATCAGATATAACTAGGGTGTTGATTCGTAATCAGATTTTGGGTTGCCATTTCTAATCCATTTAAAAAACAAGTCCTGTTTAAAAAATCCAGTTCAACCTAATTAAACAAGTTGAATATGAACCTTTTTAAAATTAATAAAAAAGAAAAAAAGGGAAATTTATTAGCTAAACCCGTTAATCCATTTACAGAACATTTACCCAAAATTTGTCAGCCTAACACGACTGACACCCCTAGACACAATCGGTGTCTCTGAAGAAAGTTTTTCAAATCTTTATTCCATGGAGACATCACTAGATGCAACTCCTTTAAAGAAGTACAGTATTTGTTACCAGCTAAAGTCTTGGTATTCTTGTGATCAATCACAAGCTTTTGAACATTTTCTTCTAAGGCAACAAGAGCAGCAGCACATAAGATGCCAACCTGCCTCATTCCACCTCCTAAGGTTTTCCTCAAGATCCTTGCCTATAGAAACAGAATTTAGAACTAATAACTTAAAAAGACATTATTAACCAAAAGCAGTAAACAAATGTTTCAACTTTCAAGAACTACAAGAAGATACCCTGTCAATGAAGGTTTTTGTCCCAACAATAACACTTCCTACTGGCGCACCAAGCCCTTTCGACAAGCATACCTGAGACGACTAAAACATGAATCTATATTCGCTCTACTATGATTCTTGTATATCTTTTAAAATGTGCATATGAAAAATATTTAAAAGCAAGATAGCCCCTACCGAAACAGAATCAGCCGCCTGTACAAGCCGATCAACAGGAACTTTTAGAGCCTGAAAGAAAGTTTACTATATCAATGGATAGCTAGCGAGTTTCAAGCAGCAAAATGTTAGCCTACTAATTAGGACTGCAAACAAACCAAACGAACACGGAAATAAATTTGTTCATAAACTATTCGCGAATACTACCGAACGAGATTTTTTGTTCAAGTTCGTTCATTAATGAAATAACTGAAGAACACGTCATGAATACAAACAAACACAAACAAATATTCATGAACATTTGTTTATGTTCATGAACACAAACGAATATGAACAAATGTTTATGAAAATACACAAACACAAACGGATGTTCATAAACATAAATGAATACAAACGATCATATATTATTCAAAAACAAAGTCTGTATTTTTCATCTCAAACATTACACAGAATCCATTAAAATTAAATAAGTATTTAACATATTCATGTGAATATACTTGACGTATTATCATAACTAGGGTGTCATTTAAAAAAATTAATACCAATAAAATAAAAATATAAAGTATAAAAACCTTTAAAAGAACTAACCCAAATGAACATAAACGGATGAGCATAAGTCGCCAGATTACCAAACGTTCACAAACGAAAATAATGAAATTTCTTGTTCGTATTCGTTCATTTACTAAACAAATAAGCATAAACGGACTTTCAACTGAACAGTTCACTAAAATTTAGTCATTTGCAGCCATGCTGCTAAGTTTTATGTAAAAATTCAAAGTAGATGGAATGAAACAGTGGCGGAATCAAGAACACGAAAAACTCACAGCAGACGCGTTAAAGATGCGAGCCCCATCGATATGAAGCTTCAAGCCATGCTTTTTCGCAAGATCCCCAACCTGGTCTGTATACTCTACCGAAAGACACCGACCACCAGAGCTGCATAATCAAGAAATCTCTGTAAGACATTTCATCAAACACCATGTGAACATAAGAAAAAAACAACTTCAACTTCAAGATTCATAAATCATACTTAGCATGTGAATTCTCAAGGCAAATAAGTCTAGTCCTCGGGTAACAAATCTCAAACTCAGGGTTCCGAATCGCAGACTCGATCAAACCAACATCAATAGTCCCATCTTCATTGTTCTTTATAGGTCGAGGATGAACACCACCAATGGTTGAAATCCCACCGTTTTCGTATATGTGGATGTGAGAATTATCACCAAGGATCACTTCACTACCCCTGATTTCACAATGAACAAGAACACTTATGAGGTTACCCATGGTCCCTGAAGGCACAAAGAGTGCAGCCTCTTTGCCCATGACTCGAGCCATTTCGATTTCGAGTTTTCGAGCCGTTGGGTCGTAGATCAAC
>BJCO01001609.1:0-15238 GCA_018326465.1 Flaveria floridana
TATATATATGCGTGTGTGTGTGTGTGTTTGTGTGTGTAATACCAAGTGTTTCTAGGTTCTCAAGTTGGTTACAAAGCTAAAGAAATAATAGCTTCAACAACCGAACCAAGAACAACAAAGGTTAAACTTGTGTAATTCATATTCAAAGCAAAATGTTTCAATATGGTTTGGTGATTTATAAAAACTTTAACAATAAAACAACATGGAAAAAACAGCCTCGAAACATGCCCGAAGGGCTCTTGTTCGAGGCCCGGCCAAAAACCGATTGTTCAAAAACGTTAAACTTACATATACTATATACCACACTTACATGTTTAAAACCATGAAATATAAGATTTTATATTATACTACTAGATAATGTTGGTTTAATTCTTCAAGATCGATAGTTTTATATTATAGTACTAGATAATGTTGGTTCAGTTCTTCAAAATCGATATGAACTAATACTACATGATCAATTATGATGTCTCGTTAAAACTTTACTCAGAAAACCCAGTAGGATAAAACTTATTTAAGAAAAAAAGAGCACATAGTGTATAATATTCCCCCTCATTTTAAAGTACACCCTTTTTTGCAATCTATTCTTATTGACAAGGCTTGCTTGATCTTTAATCCAATCTTATTTAATTTATGTGATTCATATTGCACTGTCTCCATATAGTATAGGTGGACTTCTTTGATCGTCATGAACTTGTCGTGTCTCTATAGTCGAACTTTGTATGCGTTCAATAGATATACTACCTGAGCATAATCAACTAGCCACTACTAGATGTTTTTATCTTAAAAACTACATGTCTTGAATCTTATAAAATTTGACTTATTCTTTCATACGCTTGTGAAGTTTGCTTGTTAAAACCCTTGTTAGGGAAACCCAGTTGGACAAAACCATATCTAAGGAAAAGAATACAGTGTGTATCATAAATAATGAACAACATACTTTAGAATGATATTAAATAGGCACTTCAGGACCTATATAATAAACTAATTCTACTAGATCAAGTATCTTGCCTCATTGAAAACCTTCCTTAGAATACATAAATGGACAAAACTTTAGTGAAGAAAAAAGAGAGAAACATGCTATATTAGAACTATATTTCACTACCACATGTGCTAATAAGTGCAATACCATATCTCGCGATATTTACAAAAGACACCGGTGCATCGGTCGTGCTTAAGTATGATACTTCAGGACAAGTACTTCTTTGCCCTCCATGTAGGGATGGTAAGGATCTATGTGTATGTACAGTGATCGGATAACTGTAGTTGTCTTTAGCAGATTAACATTTTTCATATGAAATGTGCTAACATTTTCTAGATGTAAATTGATAGACTAATCTATAACACATGTATTCAAACTACAGGTCAGGAATAATAAAGTTGTGCAAAGCACAATAGCTAAATCTATTAAACTTGTACCTCAAATTATTTAGTGACATGGTTGTATCACACTCAACTAGGTTGTCTAAGACCATATAGATACATAAATTCATATCTTGAGGTACTATTTTAATGCTTCAGACAATCTTAACCCTTCATAGATTTTCCTGTAGATGTCATTTTTAAGTGTCTTATAAAAGTGTGTGGTGAATATATCTATAAGTTTCATCTGAAGTTCTTTTGAGATTGTGAGATAAATTAAACATCTAAGGTTATTACATCTAAATATATAGGAATATGTTTTCTCGTAATCAAGTACCGGGGTTTGGGAAAGGATCCCATGTGCTACAAGTTATGCCTTACATCACATATTCTTATTATGTTTCATTTCTTTTATTGTAAATATAGTTATTTATATACTACTTGTTTGATATTTATATGTGTTTGAAATTCAACTCCAAAAATAAAGTGCTTGTCAAGCAAATTATGGGTTTCAAGGCATCTTGCCATTTTGGTCAAGTCGTCATCTACGTATGTATTCTTACAAAGTTTTGTATATATAATATTTGTTTTATTAAATATATTTCTATAGTATATGTAAATATTTCATTAACATGTGCATGTTGGTTCCATTTCTACTTTTTATAGATAGTTTATAAAGATCTCATATTTATATGGTACTCGAGGGAGTTTCTTTTGGAGCTCCACTATTCTCTTTTGGGATCTTATTAATCTCTTCTGGGGTTATCCTAGTCTCATATAGGACTTTACCTCTTTTAAGGGATTAATATCTTTTGAAATGTTAAACTCTATGAGCTACACAACTACAATATTCTGCTCTTTTTATTTTCATGGGTTTTTATATTTGGAATCGGTCAATCTCTCGTATTTCTTTGTATAGTAATACATCTATGATTACATCAATTCAAGCTGTAAGACCTCTGAAATTCACTAATTGATTAATGTTAATGCATTAAACACAAAAGCAATGGTGATTGGATTGGTTAACATGCACACACAAGACCAAAATCAAATGATGTAACACCCCGAATTTTTCCAAAGAAAAACAAAGTTCTCACGTGGAAAGGGGGTTCTCGCACGACTAAGAGTTATCAAGCTAGAATACCTGCGAGGGATGGAAACCCTATAAATAGGCCAAAGCACCCAATTTTATCCACTTCATATGAAAAGTTTATTGCTATGCTTAGAGAGAGAAGGCAAAAGGTTAGACAGAGAAAACGATGCAAAGAGGTGTTTAAGGTATGTATTCGATGATGTTCGGTGTATTTATGCCTTTATGAATGTTTGGTAATGATGTTAGTCCATGATTATGTAGTTCCAGATCAAAAAGCTCTCGGTTTGGTGTTATTCATGTGCAAATATCATAAGGTGAGTTCTTGACCCCTCTTTTTTACATGTTTTCTATGATTTAGGGCCACATGCAGGACCGGTTAAGATATGGTCAATATAAGCAGTCTCATAATGAGGAGAGTGTTAGAACACTTAACAGTTCCAATGGGGAACCGGGTTTAAGAAAAAATGCAAAGAACACAAGTAACAATGAGACAGAACTCAAGAACAATATATATGATTTTCAAGAATCTTGTATATTAATATCAAGTTATCTTACAAGAGTTATAATGCATAAGTGTTGAATAAATTACAAGACCCTGAGATACTTTATACTATATCCTACAACCGGCTATACTTGGAAAGCCAGTTGGAACATTGAAAGACAACAAAATCAATGTAGAGTCAAGGCAGATTGCCTTTTGACTAATAACTATGACATGTCATAGCTCACATCCTAATATATTACAAAAAGGATAAAAGTACATAAAGTAGAAAGTTACAGACCAAGACCTCAATGTACCGTTGCAAAAGCGTAGACCTTTTCACCAACAAATGCAAGTTGGTAAGTCTTCAGTATTGCAATGGAAAGTGGGTCAGCTTTATACAAAAGTACACAAGAGAAAGCATGTTCTTCTAAGTCTTCGGAAGAAATCAGTCTTCACTTCATTTGGCTTTGGAAGACTTTGTCTTTTAAGCTACGAAGGACTTCATCTTTGGCTTTAGAATATTTGGTCATCGGCTTCGGAATACTTTATACATAGAATAATTTTTGTGCAGAGTATAAAGCTCTAGCAACTTTGGCTTCGGAAGATTTTATACTTAGAATAATTCTTGTTCTAAGTATAAAACTTCCTGAGCATCTTCTACTTGATACTGAATGAATGCATGCAGGGAGCCTTTGGTTGCTTTGGTTGCATCAACCTTTTTATAAAACCTTACAAACTCCCCCTAGGCTGATGCTACCAAAACAGAGAAGATTGTTCCTCAGTTGATAGTCCTTATTAGGATCAAGGCCATTCCCTTCTTTATTATTTGGTCATGATCCTTCAGACTCTCATAGTACCTTCTAATGTCATAGAGATTATGCCGAGGTAGATCAAGCATGTCCTACCAGAAGTAGACATCTTGACCACCTTGATATCTGATGACATACCATCTGTTTGGATTAGTAGCAAAGGTCCAAGACATGATTGGTCTTCCAGCTGCAAGAGGCTGTACTTGAGTAGGAATTGGATGAGCAGCCTCTTATTGCTACTTCCTCAGGATGCTCTGACTCATCCTAAGGTCTGGAAGTGGATGCCTTTGTCTTCTTAGATACGCTCTTCATGGTCATCCTTTTCTTCCTCTTTGGAGTGTTTAACTGAGTGGGCTCGTCTTGAGTACCAGGTTGTTCTATTATGCCTCTCTCAGTTGGGTCCTCTTCCCTCACAGGTTCATAATGAGAAGGAGTAAAACCCTGCTGTGGAATAGAAGATGAGGTTGATTGAGATGCAGTTGAAGGTCCAGGTTATGTTGTCTGTATTGGTTCAACTTTAACCTTTACCTCAGGAGGAGCTTGTCTTGGTGGAGAATGCAGGTCCATAAGCTCTCCCTTTTTAATATTCTGCTTGATCATTCTAATGTGCTCATCTATAGTGGATAGAGACTTAGACCAAGCCTCCTTCCGGAGAATCCATACAGTTTCAAGAAACTTATCATCCTTTGTCTGTCAGCAAACTTCTTTTTACTCTTTTGGATGATAGCTCTTGACTTTGCAGCTTTTTCCCTCATCTTTCGCTTAGCAGCCTTTTGTTTATTTATGAACTGTTGTTCCAGCTGCTTATGATACTCAAATTCAATGTATTCATATGAGAGGAGAAGAAGTACGAATGCCTGATAGAGGCATGTGGCACTCATGTAGTTGATTATGTTTTGTCTGTCATCCTTCTTATCTAACTGAGGTTATTCAGTTACCACATCCTCTCTCAGGCCTTTCATGAACTGGGGAGAAGGTAGGAGCATGTTTGTAAAGCCTCTTCTACCTTCTTTCTTCTTTAACTTTGAGGAGCAACTCTACATCCTCTGCCTCCTCCTCTCCTTTATCAGCTCTAAGTCTGCCAGTTCATTTAACTCTTCTAAGGGAAGAGAGATAAATTCATCAATGTTGTAGTTTTTGGTTCCTATATAGTTGAATCTGGCAGCCCTCAACTTATCATCTTGAGTATTTGGCCTGGGGGTTATCCTGATTGCACCTTTTATGAAGCCAGAGGAACCAGTTGAACTCTATCCCCTTAGCTTCCTCTTCCTCTCTCTTTCCTCCTCCTTAATCTCCTCATAGGACTTTTTCCTCTTCCCTTTATCACTCACAGGCCTTGGTGACTCAGTGTGGGGAGAGCTTTGGCCTTTAGTGCTTGGTTCAGCAGTCAAGCTATGACAAGAGAGAGATTGTGAAGCACCTTCACTAATTGGTGCATCACTGAGGGTGAAGGATGTTGAAGTAGTTTTTTCTGTGACAATGCTTACAGGCTTTGTCATTTGGCCTTCAGTCAAGGTTTCCCTTACGAAGCTGATCTTGGGTTCCACCTCAACATCCAGTTGACCAATGGTATTACCTGTTTGCAGTTATCTTCTTCTTTGGCAGAATTCTTCAACAATCCTGTCTTCAATTCTCTCAGCACATATGTCAGCTTGACTATTTTGAGTTGGATTTGCTAGTGGATATTGACTAAAGAAAGACTGTCATAGAAGTTTAAGGTCTGAACATTTAAGACTTGTTACTGTCCTTGAAATCTATGCAGTACTAGGGCTCTTCTATCAGCATCATACCTCCACCCTTGATGTTTATTTGCAGTTCCATATGGTGGGTTTGACATTGCCCTTAGTATTTCCTCCTCAAACAGACTGTATGAGAGAGTCCACATCAATGTGAACTTGAGGAGGTTGCTGAGTGTGGAAAATTGTAAGTGAGGTTGGTGATTCCTCAATATCCATACTCTGAGCAGGAGTCCCAGGTTCTATGATTGTGATAACTTCCTCCCCTTTTTTGGTAGCAGCACCCACTTTCATAGGTGAGCTAAAGGTTAAGTCTATCACATCCTTAGGTTCTTGTGTTTCTGGTTGAGTCCTCCTAAAGGGTCTCCTAGCTAGTTGTTCCTTGAGATCGTAAATCTCAAGTTGCTGATTATTGACCTTCCTTTGTAAGGTAGTCACTTGAGATTCTAAGTGACTGACCTTAGAGACTAAATAGTTGCATGCTTTTGTCAGTTTTTGCACCTTTAGTCTGAGATTCCCCTCATCTTCAGTAGAAGAATCACTAGGGTATGGGATAATTGGACCTAAGTATTCTTCCTCATCACCCGTTTATTGTTCTTGGCTACTGGTTTTCCCTTGCTCACTGACAACTTCAGTTGAAGTGTCAATGAGATGGGTTGCCATGCTTGAGGTCTTAATGATGTAATCACTTTCAGAAGTGAGAGCCTCTTCCATATGGATCTCCTAAACAAGTTCAGGAAGATCCACCTCAATGGGGGATGGCTGATGTGGGCTAGATAAGGGTGACTCAGGAATACTCATCTCTCTTTAAGAAGGGAAAGAGAAGAGAGATTCATGGTATGCACCAAGTGTCATATCATCATCATCTTGGAATTCAAGGCTGGGCATTGGCTGGTTTAGATCTAGAGGTTGGGATGGTAACTTTCCCCTGAATGTTGTTCACTAGAGTGTTAAGACTCTAAGTTAAGGCTTAAGGCTTCTTAGGTGATGAGCTCATCAGCCTGAGCATAAGGAACCTCAGGACTGATCATTTATGAGATGGGAGTGGTTTGCTCCTCAGGGGAAGTGGTAGCTCCAGTATCCGCTTCCTGTTTGTATGGGTGCTGATATGGGGGCCTGCACAGGTTGAATAACTTATGCAAGGGTTTGTTTGGATCTTCTTTGGTAGGTGAGGGTTGTTTGAGGCTGTGTGGGTGGTGTTGAAGTGGAAGGTGTGGGTTCAACACTAGCTGGTGCTTCTAGGTTGTCACCTTGAGCAATGCGCTCTAACATTTTTAGGATCAAGGCTGTTTCTACCCCAGAGAAGCCAACAGTTGGATTTCTCATTGTCTTAAAGATGTCAGGTTTCATATGTCCCAATTTTAGAACATTACCGGTTTCCCTCAAATATGAGCCCAGTTCACAGTTGAGAATGTGTTTGACATTTCTAGGGAACATATAATATTCTAACGAGTCTAAATTTGCAAGCAAATTATTGTACACAAATTGTGAATACCTAAACTTGACCCCATGAACCATCCTAGGTCTTCTGGAATATGGTCCCAACCTCCATGCTTGTTAGACAAGCTATGAATAATAACATGGAGGAGGTACTTCCACTGAGAGGAAACCTTCCCGTTCTTAAAGGTTCTGACTGAGAAGTCACCTTCATAGCCCATCTGCTCAAAGGAGTGGTTTATAGCTGATTTTGGGAAGGACAATTCACCTTCTACACCATCCAGTTACAGATGATAGTTGATGGAAGCTGGAGTGACGAAGATGGTCCTCCATTGCACTGTGGTAGACAGTGCCTTCTCCCCATCCATGGTGACCTCTTTGCAGGTCCTCCAAGACTCCAAAAGTTGATCCTCATAGAGTGGAGGATCAATGGTGAGGGAGGTGAAGTAGTTTGGCAAAGAAAGAAAGCTGCAAACCTCTAGGAAACTTGGATCTTTCTCAGAGTTTAACAGCGCAACCTGATTGTGTTGTCTGTGAAGCTGTGTGGAGAAATCTAGTTGGTTTCTACAGTCAAGGTTGGTCATTTGTGGTAGGTTTGAGGTGAAGAAAGGTAAGAAGAAAAGCGGTAAATGGGAATTTAGGTTTAGAAAAGTTGCAGATGAAGAAGATAGTGAAAGAAGGGGAAACCGTTGGGTATATTTATATGAAATGGACTTGAGACAAAGGTAATGCAAAAGGATAAACTTTGAAGTCCGCATGTCGGTCCCACCTCTGATAAAGTGCCCAAAAAGGTAGTTTTCTTGAAAGTTGAAATTCTTCCAAAGGTAATTTGTATTTGGAAGATTTGTGAAAATCTTCCGATGCCAAATTTGACTTCGGAAGATATTCCTAAGCTTAGTGAAAAATGGCTTCGGAAGAAAATTTACTTATAGCGTTTTCTCTTCCGAAGAGTATTTGGTTTCGAAAGAAATTGCTTTCGGAATAAATTTGTTCTTTAAATACACATAAGTACTTAGAAGCATATTTTGGCTTTGGAAAAAATATTGCATTTCTTCTAAAGGTAAATCTCCTTTAAGTAGTTATGTGATTTGAAGACTTATAAATTCTTCCGAATGCAATGTTAATATCTTCTGAAAGAAAATACACTTGGTAATTTTCAAAATGCTAAAGAATATCATTTGGAAAAGATTTCTCCCAAGATAAACTGGGCTTATGTAGGTGATAAATTAGACAGCTTAGGACACACACTTCCTTTTAGAAATAATACAGAATAAGTTTTAAGAAAATCTATTCAAGGTTAATCATCCCAATAGCTGATATAAGATATTTAAATCTCTGTTTATCAAAAGCCTTTATGAACAAATCAGCATATTGTTCATTTATGTTAATCTTGATTAGTTTTATCAATCCTTTGCCATGATTATATCTAATTAGATGATACCTGATATTGATGTGATTTGTCCTTAAGTGCTGTAAAGGATTCTCTATGATAAAGATAACACTATGGTTGTCTATATGGATGGAAGTCTCTCTGAAGTTGTATCCATTGTCCAGCATCTGATTCTGAATCCAAAGTACTTTGGGGATCATTTGCTGTTGTTAATGAAGAATTCTTAGTGGTCTTAGGCTCTTCAAAATGAACTGAAGATAATGTAACAATAACTGATCTTATAATAAGACTTTGGGGATCATTTGTTGTTGTCAATGAAGAATTCTCAGTCACATGGTCTTCCTTTATCTTCCACACTATCTTTGGAAGATTAGACTTGACCTTCAAAGCTTTGGAAGTTTTAACAACTTCGGAAGTTTTGGAGGCTGACCCTTTGGAAAATCTTGCTTTCACTTCAGCAAGCTTCAGTGCTTCGGAAACATTCCTTTTTTCCGAGACCAAATTTTCTTCCGAAGACAATTTTTCACTTATATTCATTTTCATTTTGGAGCTTTCGAAAGAAACACAGATTTCTTCTAAAGCTTTCTTCTTCTTGCTCCTCTCAGAAGTCTTCTTGTTTGTTATGTTGACAATACTTTTTGGATTGTAGAAACAATCCTTAGCAAGATGAAAAGTACTGCCACACATAATATAGTCAGTTTGCTTTCTTCTAAGGGTCTTTTTGTGAATGGAATACTGGGTTTGATCACTTTCCATCTCCATCCTCATCCTTTTAGATGTTGTTGCAAGCTTCCTAGGGTGAGGCTTGCCTTTGGAGGTGGATGGTTCATGATGTGTAGTAGTGTTACACAGCTGACTAGCCTTCATTCCTTCACAGGGATGAATTGGACATGAACTTGAACTCTTGGTACTAGAGTTCAAAGTTTTATCCTCAGTCCTTACCACTTCAAAACCTGTAGAGATAAAAACTTGTTTGTGCTTGGAGTTGAAAGTGGTCTTGATCTTTTGAGCTCTCTTTGATCTTCTCCTGGCTGCTTGGATCAACTTCTTTCTCTTGGACTTTGTCATCCTTAACTTCTTCCTCTCCTCAGGAGAATAATGACTCTTGTTAGGATGAACTTCTTCACTCTTCCCAGATCTATCCTTCACTATCTCCTCTTTATCTTCTTCATCACTAGGATCTGTGGATGGAAGCTCATCTTGACTAGCTCCACACATGGGAGATCTTACAGATAATAGAGTGTGTGGAGGAGCTATCTCACTAGATCCCAGTCCCTATTTGTTTTGATAACATACTTTGGAATGCATGGATGAGGATATCATGTTTGAAGGTCTCTTCTTCAAGAACATGTTTCTCTGCCTTGGCTTTACTGATCACTAGCTCAGCCTGGCACTCAGTTAACTTAGTGATGAGATCTTTGATTTGAGTCTTGTAGTTGGTATGCTCATGTTTAAGAGCTGAAATGGTTTTCTTTAATTCTTCTATTTTTAACTTATACTCATTTTCAATTCTTTTGAAATCAGATTTTAAGATGTTCAAGGACTCAAGATCAGATCTCATTTCAAAATTATAGAACCTGTATCTGTTTACTTTAGCAATGCACTCAGGGGTACAAAGATGTTCCAATACCTTGGCTTTATCAAGATCTGTCCTCAATGCTTGGTTTGGAGACACATCTTCTACCTAGATGCTCTAATCAAAGCCTCCTTCTTCCACAGCAACTGCAACTTGTTGCTTGGGTTTCTCAGTGTGTGGAGCTTCCTCAGTGTAGTTTGGCTTGGGTTGTGCTTGGCCACCATTTGTCCTGGGTGCCTTGCACTCCCTAGCAAAGTGTCCCATCTGGTCAGTTGTAACACTTTACTTTGCTCTTGTCCGGCCTAATCTTTCCACTGGATTCATTGCTAGGAAAATTTCTCCCTATCCTCTTGAAGAATTTCTTGGCTCTATGAGTGAGAAGAGTCATTTGTTCAACTATCTCCATACACTCCAGATCATCCGGATGGATATAGTCCAAGTCTTCAAAGGTGAAGAGAAAGTTGCATGTGCTTTCATCATGAGACGTTAAGGCTTGTGATGAGCTTGTCTCTTGGAATGAGCTTCCTTGGATGTAGCTCTCCCTTGGTGTCTATGGGAAGGTGATGAAGAGCCCTTTGGTGAGTTGTTAGGGTAAGAGATGAAATGGTGCTGTGGTTCTCTACAATCCCTTTCAACCACATGCAGGGCAAAAATTTGTTGATTGCTAAAGTTTCCAGATAGATTTTGCATGTTCATCTCCATCTGGCAACCACTGAGTATGCCATACAACTCAGTGAGAGTGTGGGTCTTGAGATTTTCAATCCTCTTAATGACCACAAAATAGTGTGTCCATTGTCTAGGAAGAGAGGACATGAACTTTCTCATAATATCCCTGTTCTCCAGTTTCACTCCAATATCCACTAGAGTGTCACAATCTCAACATACCTGAAGTATTGTTGAGTCATGGTTTCACCTATTTTGAAGGAGAAGTTCTCAAAGTGCTACTTTAGAAGGTCTTTCTTGTTTTCTTTGGCTTTAGTCGACCCTTCATACATCAGCTTCAGTGCATCGTAGAGCTGATTAGCAGTTTTGTACTTCTTAAAGCCGCTGTAGATGGCATTTGGAAAAGCAGTTTGGAAGGTAGTCATGGATTTCTAATCTACATCTATTCTTTTTCTATATTCTTTAGAGTAGTCAGCCACCTCCTTTAGGATCATGCCACCTCCAGCAGTAGCTGAAGAGGTGCATGGAATGTAAGGTCCCGTGGTAACAGCATCCCACATCCTGCTGTCTTGTGACTTGATGAAGCCTTCCATTATTAAACACCAAGTGTTAAAATCATTAGGAGTGATCAGTGGGGACTTTACCATGGTACCAGTTTCTAGATCACACTTTGATGATGCCATTTGAGATGTTAAATGTTGTGTGAGAAATGAGGAGATTTAAGATGGTGAGATCTTAAAAATCCAGACCTGGAATGCTCTGATACCAATTGCAGGACCTGTTATAGGATGATCAATACAATCAGTCTCATAATGAGGAGAGTGTTAGAACACTTAATAGTTCAAATAGGGAACCGAGTTTAAGAGTAGGATGCAAAGAACACAAGTAACAATAAGACAGAACTGAAGAACAATATATATGGTTTTCAAGAATGTTATATATTAATCTCAAATTCTCTTACAAGAGTTACAATGCATAAGTGTTGAATGAATTACAAGACCATGAGATACTTTATACTACATCCTACAACCGACTATACTTGGAAAGCTAATGGAACATTGAAAGACAACAAAATCAATGTAGAGTCAAAAGGCAGATTGCCTTTTCACTAGTGACTATGACATGCCATAGCTCACATTCTTAACAACTACACAGATTTATGCAACTTGTAACTGAGATGAACATCTTGGAGTTGAAGTACACTAATGAGGAGTTAAATAAAAAGATGCTCTATACTTTTCCTGAAAGTTGGATGCAAACTGTGTCCATGTTCAAGAACACCATAGATCTTAAATCAACCGGTTTAGATACACTGGTTGCTAAAGTGGAAGCTCTTGAAATGGAGGAAAAATCAAGAAACAAGAGTGTGAGAACACATGTCACACCCTATCATTTTAAAGAAACAAAAATCGCTGGAAGTGCCTTTATTTCTAACAATGATAGTGAGAACTCTTGTACTTTGAGTGAAGATGAAGAGGAAGTGAGTTTCTATGCATCAAAGCTTTCAAGGAAATCATCTCAAAGTAAACATGGAAAGGAAAAAGGAAGAACTGCTGACAAAATAGATGTATCTACAACATCAGCAAAGTCCTCACAACAGAACAATCAATCAGAAACTATTACTATGATCCTGGATTCTAAAGAACAAAAAGCAGCCTTTGCATCTTTTGGTTCAAGTTTTCAAGCTTACTTGGGAAGTTCTCTTACATCAACAAACATTTTCCAGCAAGACTTGGAATAACTGCATCCTGATGTAGTTGAGGAGATGGATCTTCAATGGAAAATGGCAATGATTGCTTATAGAGCCAAACAATATCTTAGAAGAAACAAAATTTGGCTGCAGTAAGGAAAACATCAAAGATTGGTGTTGACAAGTCAAAGGTAAGGTGATTCAAGTGCAATCTCTATGGACATTTCTCTATAGAATGCAATCAACAATCAAATCCGGACTTGAGACAACGTCAGTCTCATCAACATCAATCTCATCAGCCATCAACATCTCAAAGATCTTTCAGACAACCTCAGCTAATGAATTCCCCCCCACCAGCCATAAATGAGTCAGCAGGACCTAGTAATTCAAAAGAATCTAGGCTGACCATACTACAAGATAGAACCTGTGACTGGAGCATGTATGAGAAGGAAGTCTTGGAAGATAATCAAGCTTTAATGGCCCACATGGAGAACAAAGTTCCACCAATGACTAGAGAGGTAAGAGAAAGATTATGTTCATTAGTATATGTTAAGGAAGTTGAAAGATATAGTGTCCATTCTCAACAATTGTATGATAAAGTTAAAGAAACAATGATTTTGAATGAATCTCATGTAAGAGAACAAAAATTATATCAAATCAAAATTAACTCTTTACAAAATGATTTAGAAAAATTTGATACAGAAAATTACAGCTTAAAAGCCCAAGTTGAGCATCTGACCACTTCCTTAACCAAATTAATGGCTGATCATGCACCAACTGAAGTGAAACTTTAGAAGTTTCAACTTCCATCTCAGCAATATGAGAAATTATTAAATTCTCATATTGAATCATAGAATAGGTATGGGTTGGGATATAATGCTGTTGCACCTCCAATAAATGATAACTACATAACTCTACCTGAAACAATGACAAACACTTTGACAAATCATTTTGTGCCAAGCACCAAGTTTGAAACAAAATCTAATTAACAAAATAAAACAATGAAACTGAGGTGAGTGAAAATGAGACTTCTGAATCAGGAAACTTTAAACAGAATGACTTAGAATTTGAATTTGATAAGTGTGATGACTTGGATGATTCTGATGAACATGGTGATGATCATCCGAACATTGGTAAGAATGTTGTTTTTGTGTAACACCCGGAAAACTCTGTTTGGAGTGTCATGCGATGTAACACTCGGAAATTTCTTTGTGAAGTGTCATGAGACTGGAGGCCCAGACACATGGAAATCAGGCGACTGGAGGTTTATACGCATGGAGTCGCATGACTGGAGCTCCATACGCATGACAATCATACGACTGAAGGTCCAATCGCATGAAGCTCAGGCGACTGAAGTGCCCACACGACTGGAGCTCGAACGACTGGACGGTGGTATTTAAGGGAGAGGGCAGCTCTTACCCTCTCCCTACACTTGCAAACTCAGTCAGAAAGGAGAGAAGAGAGAAAGAAGAGAAAAATAGAGAAAAGTGATGATTCGGGATTGATACTCGTCGAGAAACTAGTCCAATCGGAGCTCTTCATCTTCTTCTTGTTTCTGTGAGTTCTAGGACCCCTCATTTACTTGTTTTCAAATGATTTTGGGGGCTGGAACACATATAAACCCGCTTTTGAAAAGTGTATGTTTGACCCATTTGGGTGTAATCATGTGTAGTATGTTTAAAGTATGATTTTGGACTTGTATGAGCTTGTATGATGTTCTAGTATGATTCCCTAAGGTGTAGGAGAGTTAATTCGGGCGTGGAATGAGTTTAGGAAGGTTTGAAGGCCGTATGTCGCGGCTGCAGTTCGAGATGAACTCCAGTCGCTGCTCAGTTAGGGCTAGGCGACTGGAGGGCCAATCACACGACTGAGGTTCATACGCACGACTGGGGCTCAATCGTACATCTGTAGGTTCAGTCGCACGACTGGTCATGCGACTGAGAGCCCAGTCGCATAGGTGCTCAGTCGCCCAGGTTCATTCGCACGACTGAGGGTCCAGTCGCATAGGAGTCTAATCGCATAATGTTCAGTCGCATGGAGGCCACGCGACTGAAGGGTGTCCAGTCGCCCAAATAGGACTGTTGAGGCCTTCGAGGTTATGTTGGGCATGATAATGATGTTGCATGTTTATGCATAAGGCATGATATGTGGGTATGACGCCTTGCATGACGATGTATGAATGATATGTGTGTGTTCCTTATGATAATGTATGTATATCTTTCCATGACTTTACGTATTATGATAACAAATGAACAAAGTATTATGTAACGTAAAGCGAAGGATAATGAAAGAGGAACATGATGATGAATGCATGCATTAATGAATGAAGGAAAAGAAATATGATGACGAATGCATGCATTAATGAACGAACAAAAGAAGTCTTGCAAACATTGGGTAAGGAAAAATGGTCCTTCTTTGTGATTGACCATATGTATGGTGCCTCTACCGCTTACCTCTAGTACTGTGGCATACGCTTGCTGTTCATTTAATGACTTCGGCCCAGTAGCTAAGACTGATTGGGGTATAGCATATGGTATTGGTACAAAAGATATCCAATGTGCAAGTAAAG
Organism: Flaveria floridana; assembly: GCA_018326465.1. Taxonomy (NCBI): domain Eukaryota; kingdom Viridiplantae; phylum Streptophyta; class Magnoliopsida; order Asterales; family Asteraceae; genus Flaveria; species Flaveria floridana. Next base: position 14,807 of record BJCO01001609.1, read on the forward strand.
ATGTAATGAACGAATGAATGAACGAACGAGTCATGATGATAATAATAGTTATTATCTGTATGTATGTATGACGTAAGCTCCCGAACGAAATGTCGTAATAAAGAACTAAACGGGATCCTTGTCATTCGACCACAGTAATCGTGGCTGTGTGCAATGAAGTGGGTAAAGCCTGACAGGATCTAGATAAAAACTGAATGATAATGATGTACAATGAACGAATGAATGAACCAACGAGATAATAAAGATATTATCTATGTGTACGTATGATGTATGATCGCGTGAAAGAAAAGAATGGTTTTTAATGAAAACGAAGTATGTTTATTATAAAACTAGAACTCACTCAGCAACGCTGACTTTTTATGTGTTTTCCAGTTGGCAGGTAGTGTTGCTGGGGATGGCACGAGGCGGCTACTCAGCTCTTTTGGGATGGCA
>BJCO01001611.1:0-12841 GCA_018326465.1 Flaveria floridana
GTCCAAATTAACACAATATATCATATACATACCAAAATTAACAATTTTAAACAATATATCATGTTTAAACGGTCTTCCTTAATTCAAAACAACATCCAAAATACATACCATTCAAGTAAATATAGTCCAAATTAACGAACCGGTGTTTCTTAATCCATATCCAATAATATTTTTCTATTAAAATTAAAAAAAAAAAAAAACAAAAACCGGTTCAACCCGGTTCGCCGGTTCCGGTCGGACCGGTCGACCGCGCGAACCGGCTGGTTAACCGGAAAACGGTCCAAAAGCACCGAACCGAACCGGCTCCAGCACCGGTTCCCGGTCGAACCGGTCGGACCGGCCGGTACGGTCCGGTTTCGAAATCATTGCTCTTTGGAGTAGCGGTCCCAGTTCAAATACTAATGAGGTAGAAAACCTCATGTCATGCGTGAAAATATTAAGGACCCAACATAGGTCACATATACGTAACCCTATTTTTGTCTCTAATAGTCTTCTACTTATGTATACGTACCGTAGCTACAATATGTTCTTCTTAACTTTAAAATCAACATAGTATCTTCTTTAAGGTTTTTTAAGTTTTTCTTATTAAATAATGGTTATTAACTTTGGTGATGATCAAATTATGGTCTTTTATTTTTTTTTGTTAAGGTTTTTTAATTTTTTTTCTTTAACGTATACGTAACCCTCTTTTGTCTCTGATAGTCTTCTGTTTACGTATATGTAACATAGATTTTGTATGATCTTCTTAACTTTTGGTGAAGAATATGAAGAATCCAAAGAAAAAGAAGAATTTAGTGTAACAACACCATGTAACATTATATGTTATATATGTAACTTGAGATACATATATGTAATAGTTAGTGTTACATGTATGTAACACCGTTTCCTCTCTTATTTATAATAACAACATTTGAACTCCTAGTGTTACATATATGTAAGTCAGTGTTATAATAAGTGTTACATATATGTAACAGACTGAGAGCTTCTTGCTCAATATTCTTATATTTTATTACACCAATAAATCTGAATAGTTTTTTTGTTTTTTATTTTATGTATTATTTATTGTTTATTTGTTTATGGTAAGGAAGACATGGGAGAGTGAATTCAAAACTAGAAAAAGAAAAACTAAGATTTTAAACGACTTTTTATTTAATATTGAAAGTTATGAAAGTCAAATTTTATAGAGTGCCCATTTTACTCCTAGTCATAATAAATGAACCTATAAATATTAATTAGTTAATCAACTTTTTTTAATTAATCTCAAACATAAATCAACAAAATAGGGTTATGAATGGTCACTTTGTGGTTCATAATTTACTAATAATTAGTTAGGAAAAAGTCACTCATAATCTGGTTTGAGTTGATTTTGTACAAACTAGGTGATTTGTATAAACAATCAAGTAAAGTTCAAGTCGAATATAATCCTCTTGAATAAGTTATATCCTTGAATTTTTTTAAATTAATAGTTTAGTACTACATGTATTAATTGAGCTCGTTGTTTGTTTGTTCGTTGAAGCTAGTATAAATAAACATACTAAAACTTCTACAAACAAAAAAGGGCAAATCACCAAGCCTGTTAACATTAATTCGGCCTAGCTAGCCTATTAAGCTCGTGCCCATGTTAACATTAATTCGGCCTAGCTAGCCTGTTAAGAAACCATGTTTTACATATAAACTTGGGTCAAACATTTGTAAGGAGTACAAGGTAAGTCAACCGGTACAAGTTGTGCTTAGACATATAGATTCAGAGATTTATGGACTTTTTGTAAGGCATAGGCATGTCAGGTTATATCTAATATATAACTCAATATATTTTGTCCCGTAAGCCCTAGTTTAGAAACTAATGTTGATCCGAATGGTAGAATAAATTTTTGTTCTTCGCATTGTTGACTCGGATGATAGTATGAATTCTATCATAGTATTGGTTTAATTGTTGTTAGGATCAGTCTATGTGGATTGTATGTTTGAGAAACAAGAAGGGTATATTTTGTGTACACATGTAAAACTTAGAGGCACCAATATAGCTTTCCCAAAAAAAGCAACGAATATACTGCAAGTGACAGCTAGACAACATTCTTGTAAGCTTCAATTTACATATAATGATGAAAATGCCCTTGGTAGTACAATATGTATTACCACCAAAATTAATTTAAAGTAAGGGGTGATTTAGGGAAATAGAAGCCTTCTGACGGGTGGGATGTCAAGGGGCTTTTTAAATTTGTACTTGTTGATCCTCCAACACGGTACCGACCATGCACTAACACAAAACCATTTTTCAAATACTTTTTTAACTCCGGTTTAAAGCTAGGGAATTTCTTTTTCAATTTATATGAAACGTAAAATTTATAACTATTATTAATTTAAATGAAATATTTCTTTATTTAGCTTAATTTTGTAACTAGTAAGGAGTATAATAAAAAAAATAATAATAAATTTTATTGCAATTATAGTTAGCATTTTTTTTATTAAAGGTGAAATTTGGCAATCCTAAAATTTATGTATTCATCTTTACTGTTAAGGACACAATTATTGAAGTCGAAGATATTTTGCTTAGAAAAAACTAAAGAAAAACTATTTGGATTATTCAGATCTACCACTTGATTCAAACAAGTTGACCGGGTCCGACTATGACCGACTGATATCAACACAATGTAGTTGAAAGTAACATGTCTAAATAAATTAATTGTCGATTGTCCATGACATTACTAATATTAATTAAATGTTTACTAAATTCCCAATTGCATAAATTTTAGTCAAATGTCTTAAATCATAACATTTTAGGAAGTGGATGGTTGCTAAACTCCAAATGTCTGACTAGGTCACTCCTATCCATGATCACTTTGCAATTTCATTCTTCTACTGAAATACACACCCAAAATACGTCAACAATATGTTAGTGAGCTTATAAGTTTATAACACGAGACTTATCGCAATTCATAAAATAAATTAACATTAGTAATGGTGCACAAAGAAAGTATCGCAATCAAACCTAGACCCAGTGATCCTCCCGAGTGCTAAAACATCCCCTAACTCATACCCTTATTGTTATGGGCTCAAGTGTGCCCTGCTAAGCATGTATAATCTGCACTAGTTTATGACACAACGATTTTGAATCTCAATGGGGGGTTTCCCTGTCCTAAGGGCCTATTGTATGTGAGGGATTTCTCAAATAGTGCTATCCACATTCCACGCGGCTCCCAAAGGATTTAATGATTATGATCATGTTCGAGGACAAGAGCAGTAACCATAGCACCATTATAAAAATGATTTACAATAGTGTGCATTTCACACCAAAACAGATCAAGTAAAAAAGGGGTTAAGAGACTCACCTGAGCTGGTTCCTGGAGTAGAGGTTTGTTATTTAGAGAGATACCGACTAGCGAGGTTCCTAAGTTCATTTTATAAATATTAGTTTCAGTTCAAAATAGTTACTTAACTCCAACACTTGTAGCTTAGGTTTAACCTACACGTTTTAACAATCTTTGTAACACGTGTGTAATCTCTTTTCAATCTTGAAGTTTTGGGACCATGTTTTAGTTATTGGTGTCATATAAATTCCATAAATATTTATTTTGTAGGTTTTAGACATTGATATCATACTTTCATATTTTTGCAAAAACCGGTTTTTCGGGTGTGCTATTTTTGCTAAAACCGCACTTGTGAGCAAAAGGGGTTTCAAGAAATCTTTGTGCATCATTAATTTAGTTAAAATTTAGTGTTCCATAGTTCCTCAAGTCGTTAGGGGTGTGTCATGGGGTTGGTTAAGTCACCAACTTGATGAAACGCGATGTCTACACGTTTTCGGGTAGAAATAAGTTACCTTGTCGTGTGAGGTGACTGTGATGGATACGTGGGCGGCCAAAGGGACTTGGAATGATGGAAAAAGGCTTCCCAAAGTGGTGTATTAGTTTAGATTATATAGGGAAAGATGTGAAGGATAGAAACTTGGTGTATGGAAGTTGTACCCTTATAGTGTTACCTTATTTCAAAGATGTGAATGGCTTGGCTCTTGTGCTCGATTGTCACTTCCAAAAGGGGCTGAATCTTGTTGTTCGTTGAGTGCAAGAGAGTAAGAAATATGTAGGAGATTAGAGAGAATGTGTGGAGAACTTGAAAGAAGATGTAGTAGCAAAATGGGTGGTGATGGTGGTTTGGTTGTGGTGTTCGGTCGAGAGGGATTTTAGGGGGGGTTGGGTCCCATTTTCTTGTTTGATTACAAAATCTCACTTGGGTTAGTGAGTGATTTTGTTCATTTTAACACTCATTCAAGATATAACAAGATTTATGGTTCACGTATGCCATGCATGAGTGTTGATTGGGTGGGAGGTGAGGCGGTAGATAGGTTGTAGTTTACTAGATAGCATCTTTAGGATTTGCAAGTCACAATAAAATATTTTTGTTTGCTGTGTGAGGTGGTGTGTGTATGTTTGTCATATGTATATGTGTGTGCATGGTGGCCGCATGTATATGCATATGTATGTGCATGTGTGTCATGTGTTTTTATACATATGATTATATATGTATATGTATACGGGTTTGTGTATGCGTCTTTGACTGGCGTGTGTGACGGGTGTGTGCGTTTCTTATACGTGGACATGCATACATAGGTATATGTATGTATGCCGTAAATATATATGTATGTATGTATTTATGGGTGAGCTATTTTAATTACCCAATAGTCATTTTATGGTTAGATATATTTTTTTGTTTTTATTATGTTGGTGTTAGAATTTGGTGTGTCTTTTATTTAGTTTAGAGTTATTATTATTATCATTACTATTGACATTATACGTTATGTTTTGCATGGGTTTTTATACTTCTCATTAGAGTTGCGGTTTAATAAATTACAAGCTTTTGTTTATTGGCAAGTTTAGTGATACGCGTAATTAGGTTTATAGATTTTCTTCAACATAGATTGGTACTTTGTTGTACTTAAATTGTTTCCTTCTTTGTTAGCTCTAGATTGTTAGGTAATATAGTTTATTTAATCACCTAGTGTTCATTAGTCAAATTGGCATATAATCTCACTAGGGTATCGGGACTCAGGCTCACTAGTGTCGGTAGTTCACGAACCATATCATTACATGGCCTAAATGGCCCATTATGGTTTTGTGGGATAAGCCCATTTAGCACTGTGGCCCAATGACCAATTAAAGTTTGATGGGACTAAGCCCATTATGGTGTGTGTGTGTATCCATGTCTTAAAGTTCGGTCTTGTTGGACCCATCATATAGGCTTCTGATGTGACCAATAAATAGCCCATTAAGGTTTCAAAAATAATTTTCTGTGCCCAAAACAAGAGTTGTCACATCCTCCCCTACTTACAAAAATTTCTTCCTCAAAATTTTTTGTTAAATCTAGTTTATCAAGTCCTGCTATGATTCTAGTGGTTCAATGAGGTTAGTTAGCTTCTCAAAACTTATAGAGTATGACAATTTGTCACTAGAAATAAATATGTATGTATATACAGAGAGAGTCAATTTACTGTGATGCCGAGTTAGGGATGTTACTGACTTTTTCTTGAGTTCCATTGTTAGTAAATTTGGGCTTGAACAGGTGCGGGTATTTCTTTCAGATTTCACCTTCTGGTTCCCAAGTGAACTTAGGACCTCATCGTGAGTTCCATTTAACCTTTATGATCAGAATCTTACCACGCCTAAGTTTCTTTTCTTGTTGCCCCAATATTTCGAGTGGTTCCTCGACAAATTAGAGCTGGTCATTAACTTGTACTTCCTTGTAAGGCACGACTAGTTTCTCATCAGACAGGCACCTTTTGAGGTTTGAAACCTGGAACGTGTCGTGTATTCCTCCCAGTTCTTCTGGTAACTCTAACTTGTAGGCGACAATACTGACTCTTTCAAGTATTTTGAAGGGTTCGATGTAACTCGGGCTTAATTTCACTCGCTTCCCAAACCTGATTAGTCCTTTCCACGGTGATTTTTTAGCATTACACTGTCTCCCACTTGAAATTCTAAGGTTTTGCATCGGTTATTGGCATAGCTCTTTTGTCGATATCTTACTGCAGCTAGATGTTCTCGAATTCGGTGGATCTTGTCGGTGGTTTCTTGTAAAATTTTTAGGCCGGTTAGTTGGCTTTCCTTACTTCGGCCCAACAAACCGGGGACATACACTTACATCCATATAATGCTTCAAAGGGTGCGGCTCCTATGCTTCGTGGTAGCTGTTATTATAGGAGAATTCAGCTAGTTGCAAGTGGGTTGCCTAATTTCCACCAAAGTCAATTACGTAAGCCCTTAACATATCTTCAAGAATCTGGATTGTTATTTCGCTCTTGTCATCAGTCTTAAGGTGGTAGGATGTTCTTAAATCTTGTTGTATTCCCAAAGCTTACTGAAACGTCTTCCAGAATCAGGAGATAAATCAACTATCACGCTCCGAGATAATGCATAGAGGTACTCCATGTCGCGACACGACTTCATCGACATACATTCTAGCCAGGTTTTCCATTTTGTAGTCTTCCCTTATTGCCAATAAGTGTGCCAATATGGTCGGTCGATCGACTATTACCATATAGCGTCATGCCCTCTTAGAGGTCGAGGAAGCTTTGTGATGAAGTCCAAGGTAACCCTTTCCTATATCCATTCTGGTATCTTTGGCTGTTGGAGTAACTCAGATGGTTTCTGATACTCTGCTTTCACCATGGAGCAAGTTATACACTTCCCCATATAACTGGCTATCTCTCTTTTCATCCTTGGCCACCAAATTTATCTTTAGGTCCTTATACATCTTGTCACTCCCAGGGTGAATGGAATACCAAGATTTGTGGGGTTCATTAAGAACTATGTCCTTCAATACTCCAGTGTCGGAATCCATGCCCTTTTATTCATCCTTATTATCCCATCATCTTGGGAGTCTAGCTGTTTCTCCATTCCTTTTAATCATTCCTTCTCAAGGTTCCCTTCTTTAAGGGCCTCTCTTTATGTTCTTCGTATTTGATCCTTCAAGTCGATCTGCGCCTTCATTCGCATGGCACGAACCATAAGTGGTTTGGCCCTCGCTTTCCTGCTTAAAGAATCGGCTACTACGTTTGCCTTGCCGGGGTGATATCGGATTTCGTAGTCATAGCCATTAAGCAATTTCACCCATCTCCTCTGTCGCATGTTCAACATCTTTTGGTTGAAGATGTTCTATAGGCTTTTTGCGATCGGTGAAGATCACACACTTTGTACCATATAGGTAATGTCTCCAAATTTTAAGTGCGAACACCATGGCTCCCAACTCCAAGTCGTGTGTGGTGTAGTTTTATTCATGCACTTTTAATTTTCTTGAAGCGTACGCTATTACCTTACCCCTTTACAGCAGGACGCATCCAAGTCCTTGGTGTGAGGCATCATAATACACTGTGAAATCATCTGTTCCCTCTGGTAGGGACAGGATTGGTGCACTGCACAGTTTCTGCTTTAGGGTTTCAAAGGCTTCCTATTGCTTTACTTCCCCAGTTAAAGTTCATGTTCTTCTGGGTCAGGTAAGTCAATGGTTTGGCAATTTTTGAGAAGTTCTCTATAAATCTACGGTAATACCCAGCCAACCCTAGGAATTATCGCACCTCGGTAGGGGTCTTGAGTGGTTCCTATTTCTTAATTGCCTCGACCTTCACGGGATCAACCTGAATTCCCTTCTCATTCCTATGTGTCCCAAAAACTATACCTCTCTCATCCGAAACTCACACTTGGAAAACTTGGCGTATAACTTCTCATTTTTGAGTAACTCTAAAATCAACCTCAGGTGTTGTTTGTGTTCCACCTTGGTCATAGAATATATCACGATTTCATCTATAAAAACTATCACAAATTTGTCTAGGTATGGGTTACAGACCCTATTCATGAGGTCCATGAATACTGCAAGTGCGTTAGTTAAACCAATGGGCATCACTAGGAACTTCTAATGCTCGTATCTGGTTCTAAAGGCGGTTTTTGGTACATCTTCTTCCTTGATTCGTAGCTGGTGATACCCTGACCTCAGATCTATCTTAGAGTAAAACCATGACCCTTGGAGTTGATAAAACAAATCATCAATCCTTGGAAGTGGATATCGGTTTTTTATGGTGACTTTGTTTAACTCTCGGTAGTCAATGTACATTCTTAGGGTTCCATCTTTCTTTTTGAGAAATAGGAGAAGCTTGCATCTCTGAAGGGGCTAACCTATAAGGTGATTTAGCTACCGGTGTAGCTCCGGGAACTAGGTCGATACAAAACTCAACTGGTCTATGTGGAGGGAGTCCTGGTAGTTTGTCAAGAAACTCATCTGCAACCTCTGATACTACGGGGATGTCTTCAAGTTGTTTATCCACCTTAGCAGTCATTAAATATGCTAACTAGGCAACGCATCCCTTTCGTAAGGATTTGTTAGCTTTTACGCATGAAACGATGTTCATGCCTTGTCTTGGTGTTTCACCATATATCACGAGGGTTTCTCCTTTAGGTAGGTAATCCTTAATAGTTTATTGTCGCATATGATCTCGGCCCTATTCCTTTCCAGCCAATCCATCCCTACCACTATGCCGAATCCTCCTAACTCTACTTGTATTAAATCTATCGAAAATTCATGCTCATCCAAGTCTATCGTGCATCCAATGATTGTCTCATCAGCCTTGACAAGCATTCCGTTGGCTAATTCTATAGTATATACATCGGCTAGCCTTGATGAACTCAATTCAATTCTTGTTCCAAAGTTCGTAGAAACAAAGCTTCGATTGGCCCTATTGTCAAATAATACATAAACGTAGTGGTTGTCTTCTAGGAACATACTTGTCACCACTTTAGGCTCCTCCCTAGCAACCTCTGCATTCTTCACAAATGCTCTCCCTTTAGGTCGTCCTACTGTTGGTTTCTTAGCTTTTAGTTTGGGCAATCAGGGCGGATATGCCCAGCTTCGCCATACTTTTTGCATCTCACTGGTCCGGTAGTTACAGACTTGCATTCCCTTCCGAAATGACCTGGTTTGTTGCACTTATAGCACAGTGTTGTCTTGCCTTACGTGATGCAGTCCACACTTTCCACAGAACAATTGCTTCCCTAGGTAAGGTTTCTTATCTCCTTGCTGTCGCTTACCCACACTCTTTCCACTAGGACTTCCACTCATGGATCAGAAGTTCTCCAACTTTCGCTTTACTCCGGCATTCTCTCCTCCTTTCACTCCCTCACATCTAACCACTTCATCGTTTAATGTTGCTGATATCTCCATCCTTTCCTGAAAGGGCCTTGGTTGAACTACCTTCACCATGCCTCTAATTTCGGGGTTAAATGCCACACATACCTGCTGGTCCTCTTGGATTCGGGAGTCACTAGGTGCGGTACCCGCAATGACAATTCCTTAAATTTGTTGGTATATTCCAGGTGCGCCGTACCCTTTATTTCCAAACTCAGAAATTCAGCCTCCATCTTTTCAATCTCATTAATTGGACATTAACATTCCACCATCAAGCTCTTAAACTCTTCCCACCTCATCCGGTTCACTGCATTCCTTCGTCGGGTTTGCAATGGGGTTTTCCACTAGTTTACGGTTCCATTCTTGAGAGAGTGTATGGCAAACCTTACTTTGTTCATCTCCTCTAGTGTTTGGGAAACATCCTCGTCCATTTCCCCTTGGCATAGCTATAATAAACAATATATGTACAGTTTTAGTCTCAAGGATTTCATATATATAAAGCTATTATAGTATCATAACCAATCACGCAGATTAAGTAACAACTCATCAAACATAAATAGTCTTAAGCATAGCGAAACCGTTCTGAATACAATAGTTCAAATAAGTTCAAAGTACAATTGAGTGTGACGTGAGTGAAAATTAACTCACACCCTACAAAATACATAGTTCATTCAAATATTAAACAGTACATAATAAAGTAAATAAAATTATATCTATGATGGCGGCGGCGACGGTGACAGGTCCATGGGTCGAGCACACACTTCTGGGCGGTCCTGATGAGCTTCCTCCTCATTCTTTCTACTAAGGACACCACCTTGTCCCTCTCTTCCTTTATGGTGTCGTAGTGTTGGTGTCGACGCCATACTTCAGCCATAGCGGGGTCTCTAGTCAACGACCCCGAGTGACACAGAGGCAGATAAGCAAATACCTGGTGAGAAGCACTAGAATAACATGCCAACTTGGCGTAGGGGTCAGCATAGTACATCGATAGGGCCATATGGAAACTATGACTTGCTATCGCGTCATGCCCATACGGACAAGTTGGATACAACGAGGCTGATGGTGGTGGTGGCAATGATGGCACGACCGGGTGTGGCGGCGCCCTGGTCAGTCCTTTAACCAAGTTACCCCATTCCTATTGGAATGTGGGGACGGGTCGAACGGATATTCGTGCGGTTTTCCTTGCATGAGGTGCCACGCCCTCATCCATATCAGGTCATAAGGAACTGACCTGGACGGTTGCCGATGACCCAGACGTGTCCTCCGTTGGGTCAGACTCCTCTATTTCCTAACCTTGATCGGGGTTGAGCATCATGTAGTCATAAGGGCCTCCGGGTACCAACTAGGGTCCCAATACTCTAGCCTTAGAAAGACATACTCCCAATGTCGTCAGACTGGGCTTCTTGAGGGTCCTACACCCACATCTGGTATAAACGTGGGTGGAGGGATGGTGGTCTGGTAGCAATGCGGGGGTGGGACATCGGGTGAGTCGTAGATATATATAGTCTTTCCCTTGTTCTAGTTTCCTTCCATCTAATGAACAAACAAGGTAAAATCCAACATGGAGTATATAATATAATCAAAATCAGAAATTACAATAAAATTTACAAATTTTTAAATAATGCATGCAATGTCGGTGGTTATCCTCTAGTCATAGCTTAGGGTGGGGTGGGGGGGGGTTATATTTCCTTGTCCTCCCTAATTTCCTAAGGGTGTGGTTAAATCCTAATCATCTTAAGAGTAAGATCCTAATTTGCTGAAACCATTGGCTCTGATACCAATCTGTCACACCCCATTAACCAGGTCCGACTGTATCCGACTGATATCAACACAATGCAGCGGAAAGTAACATGTCTAAACAATTTAAACGTTGATTGTTCCATAACAATACCAATACTAATAAAATGTTTACTAAATTCCCAAGTATATAAATTTTAGTCAAATGTCTTAAATGATATCGTTTTAGGAAGTAGATGGTGGCTAAACTCCAAATGTCTGACTAGGTCACTCCTATCTATGATCACTGGGCAATTTCATTCTTCACGTAAAATACACACCCAAAATACGTCAATAATATGTTGGTGAGCTCATAATTTTATAACACAAGACTTATAACAATTCATAAAATAAATTAACATTAGTAATGGTGCATAAAGAAAGTATCACAATCAAACCTAGACCCGGGTAACCCTCCCGAGTGGTAAAAAATCCCCTAACGCATACCCCTTATTGTTATAGGCTCAAGTGTGCCCTGATAAGCACATATAATCTGCACTAATTTATGACATAGCGATTTTGAATCTCAATAGGGGGGGTTCTCTGTCCTAAGGGTCCATTGTGTACGTGGGATTCCCAAAATAGTACTATCTACAAACCACGCGGCTCCCAAAGGAGTTAATGATTGTGCTCATATTTGGGGACAAGAATAGTAACCATATCACCATAATAAAAATGATTTATAAGAGTGTGCATTCCACCCTAAAACAGTTCAAGTAAAAAGGGGGTTATGAGACTCACTTAAGCTAGTTCTGAGAATAGAGGTTCATGATTTAGAGAGCTACCGAACAGCGAGTTTCCTAAGTTCATTTTATAAATATTAGTTTCACTTTAAAATAGTTACTTAATTCCACTTGTAGCTTAGGTTTACCCTACGCATTTTGACGATCTTTGTAACACGTGTGTAATCTCTTTTCAATCTTAAAGTTTCAGGACCTTGGTTTAGTTATTGGTGTCATTTGGGTTGTTAAATCATGGTTTCATATTATACTAATGGTCTTAAGTAAGTTTTGTCCTAAAATTAGCAAGGTTCGTTTTATTGGCAAGATCGGTCCCTTAACTTTGCTAAATTGTCAATTTTAACCCCTATGTAAGGAATTTTTGCACTTTAAATATTTCTAATTGGTTTTATTACTTCAAGTGGATTTAGATACTATAATAAGTTATTTTTTATATTATTTAAGTTTTTCTTAATGGCTTCAAGAGCTTGTTTTTGGTTTAGGCGTTTTATGGTGATATGTCGTGAAGTTTCCTACTTGGATTTATTGTGTGGTTCTATAATGGTTTATATTTGAATTTTGGTATATTTAAGTATTATTTTGTTCCTGGAGTATGAGTGTTGGGGTCCTAAAGTTGGTGATTAGGTTGTTTTGTATTTTAACATGGTTCGGTTCACGGTTCCGGTACGTTTTTGGTAAGGTATTTGTATGTTTGATTATTTTATTATTTCGTCATAACCTACTGGAAATCATTAGTGTCATTATTTTAAGGTGTAGGTCCATTTGATCGGTTTTCAGTGCAGAAGAATGCTTGAATCGTTCAATACCAAACACACACAACAAACACTAAGAGATGAAGATCAAAATAACACCAAAAAGCTTTCAAATAAGGTTTTAATGATGAACAATATTGAATGAAATGAAACAAGCTCAATGTATTCAGGAAGAACAAGCTTACAATAGCCTCTTGCAACAGTAATACACGATTAGAGTTTTTGCAAGGATAGATAACAATTAGCAAAAAGAAATCTATATATAGCTGTCATAGTTTCGCATACAGTTTCGCTGGTGACGAAATTGTACTGGCGAAATTGTAATTTCGCCCGGTAGAAACTAACAGTTTCGCCGGGAGAACATCTAGATGACTGTGAGCGAAACTATAGTTTCGCTCACAGTTT
>BJCO01001612.1:0-14323 GCA_018326465.1 Flaveria floridana
TATTAATATTATATTATATTATATTATATTATATTATATTATATTATATTATATTATATTATATTATATTATATTATATTATATTATTATTATTATTATTATTATTATTATTATTATTATTATTTTTTTTTTCATTCAGCAAAGTCAGTCAGATACATAATCAAACAGCCAAGTTTTAGTCAGATGTAGACTCAACAGAACTTTTTACTGGGTCAGTTTCTGACGCAGTGAAGGCTATTTATCAAAATCAGTTTGGTGTAATGGTCAATAAGGTAATTTTCCTTTTAGTATTTTAGTATTTGAGTCTTATAATTGTCTATGATTAACAGAACTTGAAGAAGATGTTTGACCATTCTAAACATGTAGATCGCTGATACTTTGCTCAAATTTCTTGACGAACCCCACAAAATATCTTGAAACCCTTTTCAGATTTGTTGATTTCCCTCCTACATCTTCTTCAAAATCATCTATTATGGATCAAACATCCACAAAAAGTCGTTTCTTTTTGCTGCTATTAATAACCCTAAACCTCGTTTTTCCCCCAATTGCAGCTTCATCGTTTGATCATCGTTACAGTGTAGGAGATAATGTACCTTTATTCAGCAACACTGTTGGCCCCTTGAACAATCCCAGGTTAGTAATTCGTACGTTTTTCGATTTATTTCACTTTGATTAGAAGAAATTTCATGTAAAAATCATTGATTTTAGTGTATTCTTGTGTTTGTTTCTAGATAATTTGAACTAAATGACTGTTACATGGAGAGGTTAATATGATGAATTGAAAATTAAATGGATTTTGAGTTTTAGGTCAAAATTGTCAAGAAAATAAGAACACCCATATGAAAACTGGTTTGATATTGATGAAGGAATTCCATATTTTACTTTTGAGTTTCAAACGAGTTGCTTTAAGACTTCAATTGAAAAGACTTGAGTAGAAAAAAATGATATTTTACATTAACTATATGAAAAATATTATGGATTTCGATATTAAGAACACTAGGCCTGAAATTTTGAATCAATAAGTGTACTATTTGGAATGTTGAGACTGAAAGTGTACTATTGGAATGTTGTGCTGCTATATTGAGTGTTCAAGTTAATGGTTGAAGAAGTATAGAGACATCAAGTTGAAGTGCCTGTTTCTGTTCTTAAAGATATTATACTATTGAAATGCAAATAATGTCTTTGTAATATATAAGCAGGAAAATACTCTACTTGAAGCTTTAGCTAGTGTCTTTGTAATATATAAGCAGGAAAATACTCTACTTGAAGCTTTAGCTAGGTTAAGATACTTTCCATAATTCATTTCATGATATTCATCTTTTGAGTTCCAATTTCAAGATTTATGGATAAATGGAGATGTTTTACAGTTATCTGTTTGAATGCAAAGATTCTGCAAGCATATTGTATTCAGTTTCGATTGATTAGTTTATATAAGTTTTTCTTAAAGATTGTCTTCATTATATCTCTTGCAGTGAAACGTATCAATATTACGACTTGCCATTCTGCCATCCAGGTTAGAATTTGGGCTCACAGTAACAAATGGGCAAATAGCCATATTGTCTATGTTGGTTTAGTTTCTAAAAAATTATATATCTTGTTTGCTCGTTAAGATTGAAGCTATATAAGTAACCCTCATTTTCACAGTCATGAAGCTTCTCCATCTTAATACTATATAGTTATCATTTATCAATCTTGAAAATCAAGTGACTGTGCCATATATTCAATTTGTTAGTGGTGGATCTAGATTTCTTTTCACCAAAGTACGCACCAATGCACCACTATAATGGGTGTTTTTAAGTGTATGCTCTACCATAGTTAATAAAATTCATACGCCAAATCTTTTTTGGTTACATGCTAGATCCGTCCATATCTTTAATCCATAATTTCTTCAATCATTTACAGATCCAGTTGTCCCAAAGAAGGAATCACTAGGGGAAGTCCTAAATGGAGACAGGTTGACTAATACCTTATACAACTTAAACTTCCGTAAAGATAAAGTTGACCAACTTTTATGTGATAATAAGCTTGATCTAGACGAAATAACAAAACTTAGAACTGCTATCAGTGGTGATTATTACTTCCAGATGTATTATGATGATCTCCCACTTTGGGGATTTATTGGAAAAATGGAAGATAACTGGGCAGGTGACGGGTCGGGACGCAGATATTATTTGTTCACACATGTCCAGTTTGATGCTTTTTACAATGGTGACCAAGTTATAGAAATACGTGCATTTAGTGACCCAAATCATGCTGTGGATATAACTGACAAAACTGAAATCGATGTAAAGTTTACTTATTCGATAAATTGGAATTCTACTTCAAGTGAGTACACGAACAGGATGAACAAGTATTCAAAAGCTTCATTGTTGCCAACACAACGTCAAATTCATTGGTTTTCTTTCATTAACTGTGTGGTAATCATCGTGCTCCTGATGGGACTGCTTATAATGCTGTTTATGCGTCATCTGAAGAATGATTTAAAGAAGTAATGCTGTTTATACTTCTTCATACTAGTATAATTAAAAGTTAAATCCCTTTTGTTTGTTTTTGTTTTTCATTGTCATTGTTATTTTTATTTTAGATATTCTAGTGGAGATGAAGAACAAGATAAAGAAGTCGGTTGGAAGTATGTTCATGGTGATGTATTTAGATGTCCCTCACGAATGGCATTGTTTTGTGGCATTTTGGGCACCGGGACTCAGTTATTGACCATGTAAGCCACTTTAAATTCAACTTCATAGATATACCATCAGATATGGAGGTTTAGTTAACAATTTACAAGTCAAAAGTAGTCAGGTCTAAACGAGAACATTGAAAGTTTCGGGTTAGGCTCTTGGAACACTTTTTGTCCAGAGTTTGTATTATATTATGAACTAGCGTGTCAGATATGATTACAAATTTATATTATTTCAATGATAGCACCTTTATGAATAAATTGTTTTAGGAGGTTTTTATGTATTAAAGTCTTAAAAGATACATGAGGTGTGACTTTTGACCCATTTGATTTGTTTCCTTTTTAGTATTTAAATGAATCTACTCATGCATAAGTTTTTTGCATAATCCGATTAGGAGGTTTGTATTAAAAACACACTTGGGGCTACATTCGGCCTATTTGACCAGCATCCCTTTTAGAATTTTTTTAGTGATTTGGTCCATTTGGCCCCTTGGAGATACAACATAACCCAAATCAACTCATGTATGCATGAATGTGTCAAGTTTGTCACCTCTATTATTGTGTGTGTAAACAGCAATCCTAGCATATGCCTTATAGTTGTTTAACTTTTGATATTATTTGTGTTTTCTACAGCATTTGCTTGTTATTCGTTTTGTCCTTTTCTGGGGTCCTATATCCATACAGCCGTGGAATTGTCTCATCCTCTCTCGTGGTGTTTCTTATTCTTACTACCCCAGTAGCCGGATACAGTGCTACTTCCTTCTTTTGCCAATTTTTCGAGACTGGATGGGTAAGTAATTTTCTTACACTACAACAAATTTTACAAGTTTATTATCCTTAGGTGATGTTGACTTTTATGGGCAGGTAAGCTGAGTTTTAACTTCCAAAATGTGCTACCAATTCTTTGAATCTTATAGGGGGAAACGAAATCAGAAAACTAATTTAACCATATGATAAATTTAAGCAGTAGAAGCTTTTATTATATATATCACGTGTCAATATCAGTTTCAAAAATGGAAATAGCTGACCTGAAAGCTCAAAAGATCAACCTTGCGCTTACCCTTGCCTCAAAAATTACCTTTTTTTCTTGTGTTATGTAATGTGATTTTCTTTTTAATATACACTAGCTTTAGTTTGAGATGGCAATGAAGACCCATTTACCTTTGAATTGGTCAATTTAGGTTATGTTCATCAACACATCAAATGGTAAACATAATCGCTTAAATGGAAATGAGTCAAAAGTCGCCCAAAGTCTTTTTAATGCATAAAACCTCCTAAATTACTTTATTATGAAAAAGTTGGATTTTTTTCTGAAATAATATAATATATGTAATCATGTTAGATTCACCAATTGATTATAAAAAATTTAGAATTTGTGGAGTGCTCTTGGTCAACCCAACGTGTGTCGTCTCGTTTCAACACACACAAAATACCCGTTACCTGACCAACCAATTTTGTCACCTATACTCGAATTGTACCTTTTTAACTTTTCTTTTACTTATTATTGACGCCGTGACGCGACGGTCTTTCTTGCATTTATCTGTCTAAATCATACTAAATATATGAACTTTTGCAGGAGAAATGTGTTCTTTTATCTGGAATTCTCTACATTGGACCCCTTTTTATTACCATGTTTCTTCTTAATACAATTTCCATTTCAATTGGGGCTACTACAGCACTTCCATTTGGGACTATAGTGGTGATCATTCTTGCATATACTTTTGTTGCAATTCCACTGCTTGCATTTGGTGGGATTATTGGATATCGTTTTAGATCCAAATTTCAAGCACCTTCTGCTACAAAGATATCCCCAAGAGAGATTCCTTTGTTGAGTTGGTCAAGAAAGACTCCTGGTCAAATGTTAATCTCGGGTCTTTTATCATTTAGTGCAATTGTTCTTGAATTGCATAATTTGTATGCAACGGTTTGGAGCTATAAAATCTTGACTTTATCGGGTATTCTGTTTATAACCTTTGTTCTTCTTGTCATACTTACAGCACTATTAAGTGTTGGGTTGACTTACATACAGCTGGCTGTAGAAGATCATCAGTGGTGGTGGAGGTATGTTATTAAGCTGATTTTGACTTCTGTTGTCAAACATAGTACTTATGATTTTTCATCTGATTTTTGTCTTGATTGAAGAGATTTAAAGAAAACATCCACCTACTGGTATATTTGCTAGAAATAATAATATACCATCAATCTTTTTCTTAAAACATTCAAGGATTTATAGCAATTTAGAAGTTGAAACTTGGTATATTTGACCTCAAAAGTCAAGTTGAGATCTTTATTCTGATATCAAATTGCATGGGTTTATCCCTTGGATTGTAAAACATGCATGTTGCTTTGAATTCAAACAAACTTGTGAAGTTCGAAACTCACCCTCCTTCCGAAATTTAAAAGTTAACTGACTTTTGTTGTCAAAGGTAGTACCATTTAAAGGCAATATTGATACGAATTATTGAATAACTTTAATAGCAAAATGTTTTTACTAGAGGCATTTTGTTAGAAATTTGAACGTATCATGAAATCTTTTTCAAAACTTGAAGAAACTCATGACATTAGAAGTTCAATCTCTTTTCTGGACCATAAAAGTCAAATCATGCTTCTATGATATATCCTTAATAAGGTTAATTGCATAAAATATCAACTTTAACCCTGTAATTTTGAAAAGCATGTGAGATTTTTCAGCTTTAAACCTTTGTACTTCCAAAAAGAATTATTCTCTTGAAATGTTCAAAATCTTGATTATTTGGCTTTGTGATATAGATCCATTTGGCGTGGAGGCTCAGTTGCTATCTTTATGTTCGGGTACTGCATCTACTACTTTTTAAGATCAAACATGAACGGGTTCATGCAGTCAACGTTCTTTTTCTGCTACAATTTTCTATTTTGCTATGCATTCTTCCTGATGCTTGCTACGGTCAGTTTCCGATCATCGTGGTTATTCGTGCAGCATATCTACAATGCAGTGAAAAGTGAATGAAATTCCTTCTTTGACCCTATATGCACCACATCAACTTGGCGATTCTTTCTGATTTTCCCTCCAAATTTTGTAGAAGTGATGGCATGTGATGTTGATAGCCATGGATGCATGAATGTAGCTTGAGATATTGTGAGTTAAGGGTTGAGTTTGGTGCACAATAACTTTCATTGCTAACTGTTTTCTTGATTCTTGTTTGAAACTAGGATTTTCTTCGTCGTGGTGGGGCTTTTAAAGCTTATATTTTCGCCCACGATCACAAACATGAAACTTTTTTAAGGTCAAATTCAATCTATTTACTGTTATCTCAGATCGTAATCAAACAATAAAAGTTATTTATAAAAGTTAACCGTGACTAGATTATTGATTTCTTAGTTGATTTGGTTTAGCTACTGGGAATATTTCATTTTGTTTTGGTTATTAATTTTTCTTGTTATGAAGTAACATCTAAACCCGTTAAAATTGATAGATGTCATTAAGATGACATCCTGGTCGTAGTAAAGTGTTGTACAAACTAAAATTTAAGAATTTAAATTGCAAAATGCATTTGTGATTCTAAGTGTAGGGTAGAGCGTGCATGTTCATCAATAAAAATACCAATTATTGTTTGAACAATTTAAGATTAATATGATGCCATTCAAGGTGTTATTTTGACAACTTAGACGTGTGGTGATAGTTTAGCTCTTTAGACTTTTTCTGCTTAATTTTTGCATGTACAATTATTTATATTCTCATATTTACAATGGTGAGTTTATTTTACAAAGTGTGAGTTTATTCTACAAAGTATGAGTTTATTTTACAAAGTGTATTTTTGCTATAAACTGTGAGAAGACGCAACGTGGCTAAAAAAGTCAAAAAAAATTATATCTCACAACCTAAATCGAATTTCGAAAAAGTACTTCGGAGTCTGTTCCTTTCGCCGTCCTCTTTCAAAAATATAAATAAAAAAAATTCACTGTCTTTTTATGACACAATGATGTCATTGTGTCTTTTATAATGACACAATAACGTTATTGCGTCTTTCATAAATGACACAGTAAAAAAACTTTGATTTTTTTTATTTTTTTTTATTTTTTTCTTAGTGATGACGGCTAGGGGAACAAAAACTCAAAATTACTTTTTTAAAATTCGATTTAGATTGTAAGATATAATTTTTTTTTTATTTTTTTTACTCATTGTGTCTTCTCACATTTTGTTGCAAAAATACACTTTGTATTTGAACATCTTTCATATTTACAAACCATATATCATTTTGATACAAACTACTAGTTTTGAAGAAAAGAAACCTAGTTCAAGCCAAACTGTTAATACCAATTGGTTTGACGATTTGGCTTGATTCATTTTATCAAAACTGGCGAAACCAAATCATAAATATCTTACTATAAACCCTTTTTTAACCCCTACTTGTTTTACTAGCCGTCCAACTCATCCAACATTCCAATTGACCCGTTTAGCCGGGTGTAATATATATCATATGTGTGTTTGGTACACACAAGATATCATGATCTCCAATTTGAACTTTACGATTTGGGTTAAATCCATGCCCAAAAAAACTCAGGAAATGCAACATTAGTGAATTTTATGAATAATCTCACAACATGACCAGAATAAATACTTATTAAAATATTTCATATAGGCTCTCTTCTAGGATCTTGAAAAGATGACAAAACAATCACAAAAGGTAATCATCAAGGCATACACTGATTTCATTCTTCAGTTGGCCTCTGTCCAAGAACCGGAATGTCCTCATACCGCTTCTGCATAACAATGACAATGTGTTAATATAGAATATCATAAGATGTAGAATTGGTAACAACAGAACATCTATGTTTTAACATAAACAATCTTTAGAGGTGTTTGAGTGATTTAAATCCATCTAGAATAATTAGGCTCAAATGGGCAATCTCAAACTTTGCTTATGACAAACAGCTTGTTTCATCCTCATATAAGCAGATAAGCATAGCTTTTCTATATCCAAACACTCAAAAGTGCTTATCTGCTTTCTAACAGAAGGCAATAAGCAGACAGTTCGCTTAAATCCAAACACCCCACTTCACAGGATAAGTCATGGTTTTTTTATCTTTTCATTTTTTTTGCTTTAGAAATGCAACTTTCTACTTAGCACAGGCCTGTTTTGGCGTAAATTCTAATTAATTGATGTTAATTGAAGCTTCCTCACTATTACAATTGTAATCAAGACATAACATAGCAGTAATCATACATTCTATACACACACGCAACTTCGACAGAAAGACACAAAGATACAAATATATAATGCTTATATACACATACATGTGTTGACATGCATGTATGTCCAATTGTCCATGTATCTGTGTAAGTTCCTCACATATTCCCTCATGACATTCCAAGAGCCCAAGAATCAGACTATCGTGGATCAGATTCACAATAATAGTACAAGCTAGTCTCCATTAGCATTATCTTGTTTTTCGATAGGTTGTGACTTGTGTGTAACTATGCTCGAGTGTGAACCATATTTTACTCCTAACAGACTTGGCAATTTAATCTAGAGCTAAAAACCAACTATCCCATGTAGCATGTCATAACATTGAATAATTTCAGTCACTCTATGTGAATCCTAATTCCTAGGCACCTACCTCCAATAATAATAAGATATATTTAACCGTTTAGGGTTGTCCAAGTCCCAGGTGAATGTTTGACGATAATATAAAGCAATATTACCTAGAACTCTATATATAGTAATCATATAACCTGAAATTAATTTGCACTACTTCAATAAGTAACAAACTACAATAATAAACCACTGTGGCTATCTTTAATGTTTATGGTACGTGGGTGTGGAATGTAGCCCATCATTCATTATGAAAACTAAAGAATTCACACAAAGTCACACATGTAAGTGCTAAACAGTAAACATTACCCCAATATTGTTGTTCTCCCAGAGTTTATGAACTCCATAATCCACCGCCTGAAACATGTAAATCCACACAACTCGATGAGTCATTTAAGAAACACTATAGTTACTTCAACATGCAATTACACTCAGAAATAAACCAACAACCTATTGGAAAGTTGAATTTAGTGCAACCATTATGTTTGTTTCTAACTGCCACGAGTGGGATTACAGTATTACACTAGGTATGTTTGTTTCTTTGTTTTTCACCCTTTACTGTATTATATCTCTCAAAGCTCAAAGATTACAACAGTTACAGTAGTGTCCTAATATCTGTCCATCTCAAATTACATGACCTTCTGGTTTTCCCCGAAACATAAACAAGCCACATAATTTTCCTAACAAACGCCAAAAAAACAAAGATCCTGCGTTTCTAATTTTTCAATATGCTAATAAACTTCCTGTAGTAAACATGTATCTCTTAAGTCATCATTTATTCATTTGGGGAATCAGTGGACTGTGATCCAATAGTTTTCTGTAATTCTGTAAATTCACAAATTTGATAGCTAAACATAATCCAAAAACATGTACGTCAACGCATCATTCTAGCATGTTCTGTAACAAAATCGTTGGTATTCACCAATAACTTACGAATCAAAACCATACACTATCCCCTCAATCTCACAGCTTTATATAGAACATCATCAGCGCATTACGGAAAAGGTCTGATTACATAGATCCCGAAGCAAACAACGAACATAGCACCAAAAAGCAAATCAGATCCCGAATTCAGTTATAATCAGTAATCAACATACGAGCAACGACGAATCAGGCCTCATAACCAAATTTTATCAAGTATAAATGAAATGAAATCAGCGGATGTGTAAAGGTAGATCGGAACCCTAACCCGTTCACCGAGGAAAGCGCCGGCGATGACGAAGGTGACGTAAACGGAGTTCCGACGCATGATGACTTTGTAGAGTCCTTCGAAGAGTCCACCGGTTCTGCGAGCTGTTGGATTCATGGTGACGACTGATGAGGGTCTCCTTGTTGATCAAGGGGTGGGAGAAATGGTGCTTTTGTTTCTGTCAAAGGGGCGATGGCTCTCGTTGCTCTGGTTAACCGATTTATATTACTTTAGTAAAATATAATCTAAACTCGTTTTATTAAACCCGTGTATTACACGGGTCACGGGTTAAAAAAATAAAATAATAATTATTGATTATAAAACGATAAACTAATATATGATATGACTAAAATTATATATAAATAATAACTATAAGTAATAAAATAATAATATGAAATTTTTATTATTATTTTTTGTTTTTTTCAAAGATATATTAAACATTTTGTTTTAAAATAACATTTTGAAAATTTTTCATTTTTTAAAATTTTCTTACTATAACTCCTTATTTTAATTATTTTTGTTTTATAAAAAAATTTATTTTAAAAAAACCAATTTAAAATAGTACATAATTATAGATTTATTTTTTATAAAAAACTATCTCTATAGAAATAACATTAAAAAAGTTCTCTTTATTAATCTATTAAAAAACTAATTATATGTAAAAATAAATAACTAATAATATTAGTAATTAATGTGGTTATTTAATAAGAGCGAAAAAAAAGAAAAGTTTGATTAAAATGAATGTGATTGTGACACGTGGCACACTCATTTATCATTTTATTAGAGTAAGAAGATCTAAACTATTAATATAGGCATAGATAGGGGTAAAATTGACGGGTTTATTGTAACTAGGTCACCGACAACTGTCTTGTTTCTTTTATCAATGGTCTCTACTTTGTTAGTTCAGTTATTGATGTTAAATTTGTCATAATAACTATTTACTTATAAGTATCATCAATATAATTTATATTTTATTTTATTATAAGTATGTTCGTTATTTAACACACGAATAAAAAATGATTTAAAAACTTTCTTCTTTTAAATGTTTGGTTTATAATTTTTTTTCAAAACCAATATGCGTTTTTTTAACCTTTATAAAAATGTCTTCTTTTACAAAAGCGTTTAAAACATAATTGTTTAAAAAACAAAGAATTAGTTTAAGAAAAGATGTTTTAAAAAATAAATGGTTTAAAACAAACTATAAGAAACCAACCAGTTTAAAAAAAATAAATAATCAAATAGTTTTAGAATGGTGTATAGAAAATAAACGATTTAAAAACCAAACAATTAAAAAAACATGTTTTTAAACCTTTTTTTGTATTTAAAACGTTTTTTTATTAAATAATAATCTTATTAATAATTAAATTATAAAAATAATATAAAAAAATTTGGAAAAACAAATATATAAAACTTTCTTTAATAAAAATAAGGCTATAGTTTAAAATGTAAATTAAATAGATAGCTAATGTGAGTAAAATGCTAATTTTTATAATATTTAACATTACTAACTGTTGACTAACAAACCTATGGACCATGTATGAAACAGAAAAAAATATTAAGGACTATATTTAAAGATTTTAAACTTTAAGGACCAAATGTAAAATTTTAATATAACCACAGAGACCATCCATGTAATTTACTCTATAATCTAAAGTATTAATATAGACATAGATGCAGGTAAAATTGATGGGTTTATTGTAATTAGGTCACCGAAAACTGTTTTGTTTCTTAGTTTCTTCTATTTTACATGACGTCATTATAGTCTTTCCTTGTTTTCCTGTTTAGCATTGTTTTGAAAACCGGATCAGATGGGCCGGTCCGATCAGTTGGACCAGGAACTGGACTCAATCCGGTCCGCTTCGGTGCTTAAAACAGTTTTGGCGTTGAACCGGTGGTCGGACCGGTCAGACCGGAAACCGGACCGGTTAAATCAGTGGGTTGAACCGGATGAACGGGGGGTTGGACCGGTCAAACCGGTCTTTCATATATATATTTTTATTTTATTAGTATTTTTTACATATATATTTATAAAATAATTATAATTTTATCCCGTTCTTATATCCGGTCCGAACGGTTGAACCGGTCCGACCAGTGAACCAGTAAGACGTCTCGTTCACTGTCCGATCCAGTTATTAAAATATTGTCATTTAGTTTTCAATGGTTGATTTTTTAGGGTGATGTGGCCATAAATCCTAGTGAAAATTCACCTTATAGTAACATATTGGAATTGGGGGCATGGTGTTAGCAATCGACCCCGGTTTTCCCTAGGTAACTTCAGCTTTTCCATGGACAACTCTATGCTCCCTTAATAGATAAAATGTTAGAAGTTTAATTTAAACAGCTTTTATACGCTTTTGTTTGATGCATTTACTAGCCTTGGGTAGGGAAGCATGAAAAACGACATGATTGAGGTTGCAGCAAGTCAATAAGACGGTACTATGCGGACACAACCTCTAAGTACGGGAAGATCAATATCATTTAGCATCTTCATATCTATCACCATTGTTGGGTGAGAGAGAGGGGGAGATAGAGGTGTAGAGAGGGGATAGAGATAGAGAAAGAAGCGTCATGTAGCAACACCCAACAGGATGAGCTGGTTATGTTGATTTTCATATTGAGGAGAGCAATCACATAACACACTTCATCCATTAAAATTGGTTTTGTGTCCAATCAAATACTGTTAAGTTATTAGTAAAATTGACCCAGTAGTTTTATATATATTTATATATTTCTTTGCAAACCGCGCATCAGATCAAAACTCAAACATTATCTTTTTTTAGAATGACTAATTTACATCTATTAACCACACATACACATAATTTGCTGGATTTAAACTCTTAATTACATGAATAGAGAGAAAACATGTAATTATAAGAATGTTACTTTAGGACAACTCAACCGTTATTTACTAAAATCACTTAGGGGATGTTGTTTTTCCAGAAAAGCTATTTCTGATCTTTTTTGTCTGCGCCGTACAAACCACGCGCAGACGTTGAGGTTTGCAAAGTGTTTGTTTTTTGTGAGACTTTTCATTAAAAAAAGGTCTGCGCGAGGTTTGCATGGTGCAGACTTGACACAACGACTTTTAAAACCTTTTAAAGTATGTAGAGGATTAAACACCATCACCTACCACCACCCCATGTCCACCACCACCGTCCGCCTCCACCACCACCCACCATCCACCATCACCATCACCACCACCGTCCAACGTCGTCGTATACCACCATCAGTTGATTTTTTTTGCAGAAGTTAAAAAATGAGCACTCTTCTTATTGCAGACGACATGGGTTTTGCACGCTTATTCTTCTATAGATGTCTGCAGATATGATCCGCAGATTGCAAACAAACAACACCTTAGGCTAAATATACTTTTGCTACTACAATTTTTGTAGGCACACACTTTATGTAATCTCTATCCATATTAATAAACACTACAATACATCTATTGACAAGGTTTTAGTTCCTTAATAACCTTAAATAATATTTATCTAGTTATCATATAATATTAGTGATTTTTTTAGTAATTTCTAAATGATTAAGTGTTGAACCAATAAAAGGTCTGAACCATTAAGTGCTGAACAATTAAGAGGTCTGAACGATTAAGAGTTAGTATATCGTCTAATTATTCAAAGGCAAATGTCTGAGCAATTTAGATAAGATGCATTAACCATTCAATATTAATATATTTTTTTAACCATTCAAAGGCAAATGGCTGAATCATTCAGACATTTGCTTGCGAAACAAACAGTCTGAATCATTAAGTGCTGAACCATTCAGATATCTGAACCATTAACAGACTGATTCAGATGCTGTCAAACAACCCCTAAAAGTTTAATTACATAATATTTAAAAACCAAGTGAAAGGAATAGTAAGGTCTTAATATTTATATTAAAAAAATGTACTTATTGCTTAATTGCTTTCGTTATTTCGGGTTTCAAGTAATCTTTTTATCTAATTTCTCGAGTCTTTGAAATTTAACATATTTTTATATATGAAATCAGAATTCGTTTTGAATATTTGAACGATAAACGTCTTTCACATCAAACTATAACCATTAGTAACTTTTAAATAGATAGTTCCAACCAAAATTATATGGACACAAAAAAAAACGTATTCATAAAAATACTTGGAAACATAAAGTTTATGCAACGTCATTAAAAGTTCTGTCACTAAAAAATCTATTTGTACTAGAAATTTAGAAATACAAAAAGTCCTTTTTGTACGACAAATAAATAAATCATAAAATACCAGAATATTCATAATAGATTAAATTCAAATTACTCTACTTTAAAAACAAGTCCGGTTGATTGTAGTTTATACTTTATCACGTCGCATATAACGCCGACGTAACACGCGACAGGGTAAAAAAACTAGTTAAGTTTGAAACAAAATTAACAAATGGTACCTCACTACAATAGTTGTGGACTACTTGCCCCGACAAAATATGGTTCCGGGTCAAGATTTACACGACCCAGGCCCAATTAGGGTTTCATTATCCTATTAAGTTCAGTACATACATCAGCCGCTGTTTTCTTCGAACTCCATCGGTGCTGCTGTTAGGGTTCCTACCGTAGGTAACACATCTTCATCTTCTCGTAATCGTTCAATCGGATCTACAAGCTTCATTGTTTCTTAATTTGTAGAAGATGATGATTAATAGAACTATTTATCTTTCGTTTCATGTATGTTTAGCCTTATTTATGCACCAAATTTGCTCGTTTTCGTTATTTACATCGAATTAGATCTGTGTATGTTCATGTTTAGTCTATTGTCGATGATGAAATTGATAGTTTATTCTTCCTTTTGTTGTATACGCAGAAGTGAAGCTTAAGGAAGGAGAACGTAACG
The DNA here is from genome assembly GCA_018326465.1 of Flaveria floridana. NCBI lineage: Eukaryota > Viridiplantae > Streptophyta > Magnoliopsida > Asterales > Asteraceae > Flaveria > Flaveria floridana. The sequence continues at coordinate 14,289 of BJCO01001612.1, forward strand.
AAAATGAGGTGCGTTTTAGATTCAGCCATTGTAGT
>BJCO01001613.1:0-14642 GCA_018326465.1 Flaveria floridana
CAATCTGTTTCGAGGGTGTTTGGGATTGCTTATCTGAATGTTCATCAGTGTAAAGTCAGTTTGCAATAAGCATTTTGAAGTTACTTATGCCAAACAGCTTATTTCAAAAAATAACAAGCCGACAAGCAGTCTAAATAAGCAATCCCAAACACCCCATATTTCCTAACAAAGACTGTAATTCATGATTTTAAAATCTTAGCCATCATTGTGTCAAGAACACAGTTTTCCTAGACCGGGTGAAACCAAGAATTATGTGGTTCAAATGTCAACTGGACAATTACCAACAAGCAAAATGATTCCCAGAAGGCTTCTTTTGCACTCATTTGGATTCATAACCGTTTTTCCTCGCATTTCCGAAGCCCTGGAGATGAAGGAACCTGAGGTTATTTGGTGTGTTGTATTAAGTTCTTTACTTTATTTTATTTGAAACTTCACCAACTATTCTATTTATTTATCTTCAATTTCTATATGAACTGGAAGCATTTAGGACCCAGAAGCTTGATAGTGGAGTGCGAATACAAGGTAATTTCTCATTTTATATTCATCACTTGATGTATGAGAATACCAGTTTTCCTTGATATGTAAGGTAGTTTACGTAGTTTTAAACTTCTAATTGGTTAACTAGAATTGGTATGGAATGAATTGTAATCTATTGATATATAGTTATGTGCTTCTGCAAGTTTTTATTAGTTTTTAGAGTGTGTTTGGATCGAGGGAGAGAGAATGGGAATTATATAGGTTATGTTTGGTTTGAAGGTATGCATTTCAAAATTGATTTTTTTCCTCAAAACGGGGTTTCTTCATATCTGCCAAAAGATGGTGGGTTTAGAAACTGATTGTCATCCTCATTCTCATTCCACCCTTCTATCATACACATACCGATATGGCTGCAAACCATAAGCCACCTAAATCTTGCATGCTTTGCTGAAGTTAAAATTATGTTACTTCATTGGGTTTCTCTTTGTAGATATAGTAGATGGGGAAGGTAAAGAGGCTCGTGAAGGAGACCTGGTTGAAATTAATTATGTCTGCAGGCGGTCAAACGGATATTTTGTACACAGGTAGGTCCAAAAGGTTCTTGATTTTACATATTATTATATTACCTTATTTATTTGTTATTCATTTTACTAAAAAGTGCAATACTTCATTGGTAATAAAATTGCAGTACTGTGGATCAATTTAGTGGAGAAAGTTCCCCAGTTATTCTTCCTTTAAATGAGAAAAAGGTTAGTGTCATTCGAACATCAGAGCATTAATTTGTGCTTATTTTGCTTTGATGGCTACAAGTAGGTGTGTAAATTTTTAAATTTGACTCTATATCTCAAATGGGTCGATTTTGGGTTGTGTTTTTATTTCAAACAGGTCAAATAAATAGATTATCTAAAAGGGGAGCGGGCCAAATGGGTTGAAAGTCACCCAAAGCTATGTCTAATGCATAAGTCTCCTAGATTGTTTTATTCAAGGATCTAGATTTATTATCGCAAGGAAAATGCCAATAAGCAACAATTTACTTTTGGTGGTTGTCTGTTTTTGTAATTTTACTTTTTACAATTTTTGCATTTGCAACCTTTTTAAAAAGGCTATTTTTGTAATTATAGCGTAAAAAGTATGCCTTTCAAAAAAAGTGCACTTACCAAAACAAATTGGGAAAGTTATAATTATCAAAAATGACCACCGCCAAAAGTACATTGCTACGTTTTCATGTAGATTTTTGTAACAATATTGTTTTTGTAACTTTTATTAACGAATTAACAATAAATGAAAAGGTGAACAAGAAAGTGTTTTAATGAATTCAGCTTAGAGAATATTAAAGGGTTCATGCATCTCATTAAAAAAAGGTTTGAGGTATGTTGTTTAATTTGACAGATTATAAAAGGTTTGAAAGAAGTTGTAATTGGAATGAAGGCTGGAGGTATGTTACTTTTATTTGCATATGTTCTTTTGCCATTGTTCTTTTATTTATGTAGAAAAACAATGCACCCACAAGGCACGAAAGATTGGTATATGCTTCTCGATAAAAGTTAGGTTTCTGCTTCATTTAGACCCTCAAAGCCTACCCCCCAAAAAAAAGTGTAAACGGAGCAAAAAAACAAAATAGTTTTCTAGTCTCTAAAAAATTCAGAACTTAATGGAGAATTACATGTTTTTCTCTCTCAAATAAAAGTTACATATGATGTTCTTAGTGTTAATTGTATAATTCTTTGTATAGTTTAGTGATTAAATGTTTTGTACTTAGATTTGTATAAGTCAAATAGTTCAAGGAGTAGATAGGTAAAGTTAGTACTTCTAACTCCTATAAATAGATGATGTAATATGTAGTTTGGTATCACTTTAAAATTCTACTCAATAATAGTCTGTTAATTCTGTTACTTGACTTCTAACATTTGGTATCAGAGCGACAAAAAGGCTCTCGATCCAACGTCCTCTTTTGTCGATCAATCTTGATCATCTTCCATTTTGAGCATCCGACTCGAATTCTCTGATTCTCGATCGAATCAGACAACCCGCACGAATTCATTCGTTGAATTTGAAATTGCGCTCACTGTTGATTGCAATCGTCTTCCCCAATTGTTCGATCAACCGAGCGACTCCACAATATTTAGATTTCTTGATCTAATTCGATGGTAGACCACAACAGACAGGTGGTTCTGAAGGACGTGAGCGATGCGATTTCGTTCAAAATCCCAATTCTTACACCGACGACTTACACCTCTTGGGCAATCAAGATGGAAGCGTTCATGGATGCCCAGGGACTCTGGGATGCCATTGAACCCCCTACACAGGCACGGAAGATGCGAAGCTGGGCAAGAAGGCAAGAGCCTTCATATTCCAATCTTTTCCAGAGGATGTATTGATGCAAGTAGTTGCATTCAAGTCTGCGAAAGACATTTGGGCTGCATTGAAGAAACGCTATGTGGGGGAAGATAGCGTGAAGCAGGCCCGAATTCAAACTCTTGATCATGAGTTTGAGATGCTGGACATGGGAGAGAATGAGTCTATTGATGATTTCGCAGGGAAGATGGGTGAACTTGTGTCAAGATACAGAGCTTTGGGGACAACAATAGCAGCCTCTAAACAAGTAAGAAAGTTTTAAAGGCTGCCCCTGATAGATTTCTCCATTATGGCTGCCATAGAACAATTCTCTGATCTTGAAACTATGACATTTGAGGAATTAGTAGGCAGGCTAAAAGCCTATGAAGAGAGGCTAAAACCAGCATATTAAAGCAAAAGTTCCTCAGGACAACTCCTCCTAACAAGGGCTGAATAGCAAGAAAGGGCGAGGAGTGAGTCCAAGCCAGAATGTCAAAGAACCAGTGCTTCTGGGGAGAACTGGAGAGGCAGGGGAGAGGAAGACATGTGAAGATCAGGGGAGGCAAGACCAACCCTAAAGGTGGTGACAAGGGTGGAAACACCACCAAGAAAGACAAGAGAAACCTGAGATGCTACAATTATGACAGACTGAGTCACTTCTCAAGTGAGTGTAGGGCTCCAAAGAGAGGAGACCAGGAAGCACACCTGACCCAAACCCAGGAAGATCAAGACCCTATCCTGTTGATGGCAAAATTAACCAAGGACTTAGGCCTACTTGAGGAACAGAGTGTGTTCCCAAAGAATTTGTCAAAGGGAGGTGACTCATGCTCCTGGTACCTTGATAATAGGGCTAGCAAGCACATGACTGGCATCAAAACCCACTTCACAGAACTTGATGAAGCCATTACTGGCAAAGTGAAGTTGGGGATGGGTCAATGGTTGTAATCAAAGGCAGGGGATCAATATGCTTTCAATGCAGTAATGGAGAGCACAGAGTATTGACAAATGTTTACTATATACCTGCTTTTTGAGGAGCAATATATTAAGTCTAGGCCAACTGGATGAAGTGGGCTGCAAAATCTTGATGAAGGATGGGTATCTATGGGTCTACGAGAAAAGTGGAAGAACCCTGATGAAGGTAAAGAAGTCAGAGAACAGACTCTATAAAATAAAATTGCAAGTCACCCTCCCAAGGTGCTTACTAACAGCCATGCATGACATAGCCTGGACATGGCATGCAAGGCTAGGACATTTGAGCTTTGACTCTATAAACAAGATGTCCAGACATAACATGGTAAGGGGGATGCCCAAGATTCAACACAAGTCCCAACTATGCGAGAGTTGCCCGGTGGGAAAGCATAGGAGCCAACCCTATCCAAGTGCAAGCAACTTCAGGGCAAAGACACCTCTAGAACTTGTCTATGCAGACCTATGTGGTCCATTAAACCCACCCACACCTGCCTGGAATAGATACTTTATGCTCCTGGTGGATGACTGCTTAAGATACATGTGGGTGTTCATGCTTAAGTCAAAAGATGAGGCACCAGCAGCATTCAAGGCATTCAAAGCCCAGATACAGGTAGAAACAAATTACAAGTTCAAGGACCTAAGAACAGATAAGGGGGAGAATTCACCTCAAGAACATTTGAGCAGCTGTGTGATCTAGATGGAATCAAGAGGTACTTGACTGCTCCATACTCTCCACAGCAGAATGGAGTTGTGGAGAGGAGAAGCCAAACCATAATGGGCATGGCTAGGTCAATTTTAAAGGCTATGAATATGCCTTTATACCTCTGGGCTGAAGCAGTAAGGCACTCTGTCTTACTGTTAAACAGAAGTCCAACCAAGGCCCTAGAAGACATGACCTCCTATGAGAGCTTGTACTAAAGAAAGCCTAAATTGAAGCATCTAAGGGTGTTCAGATGCAAAGCTTATGTCAAGGTCCCTGTCCATCAAGTTAAAAAGCTAGATGATAGAAGCACACCTATGGTGCATCTGGGCATAGAGCCTGGTTCCAAGGCCTATAGAATGTACAATCCAGTGACTAGCAGGATTGTAGTCAGTAAAGATGTAAAGTTTAAAGAAGGAAAGCCATGGAAATAGGACACAAATGATCTTGACAAGCCTAGTCACAGATATGCCAAGTTTGGTGTGTGGTTGTGACTTCCCCTGATCAAGATGATGTCTCCTCAAGTGGACAAGCACCTAATCCCTGTGACTTAAAATCCTAACAGGAGTACAGGAAGTGTATCTGCCAGCCATGCTCCACTAAACAATCATCAATGCACCCCTGAATCAGCTGAAGTTGAGGGTCAAGAACATGTATAATCAACTGATGGAGTGCAGAATTCAGGGGATGAAAGTGAGCAATACTCATCAGGTGATGATCAAATTCCTAGATCAGGCTATGATGACACCCCACCAAAAGGTTTTACAAACCTCAATGATGTGTTTAATAGGACAGACATCCTAGAACAAATTCCTTTTGAGCCTCCAATTTTCAATGAATCAGAATTGTTGCTGCAAATGAAAGAGCCGACTAACTATGAGCAGACTAAGAACAATTCTGAGTGGAGGAGAGCCATGCAAGATGAAATTGATAGCATTAAAAGGAATGGAACTTGGAAACTGGTTCAGTGTCCAAAGGGGGTGAAGCCAATTGGATTAAAATGGTTATTCAAGCTTAAGAAGAATGTAGAAGGGAAGGTTACAAGGCACAAAGCTAGGTTAGTGGTAAAAGGCTATGTGCAGAAGTATGGTATTGACTATGAAGAAGTGTTGCCCCTGTTGCAAGGCTGGAAAACTGTAAGGTTAATCCTAGCCTTAGTTGCTGCAAACAGATGGAAAGTTCACCATCTAAATGTCAAGACAACTTTCTCAAATGGGGAATTGAAAGAGGAGGTGTAACACAACCAGAAGGTTTTGAGAAACCTGGGAAGGAGAAGCTGGTGTATAAGCTCATTAAAGCTTTCTATGGCCTTAAGCAGGCTCCAAGTGCTTGGAATGAGAAGTTACATGACACATTGATGAAGTTTGGATCTAAGAGATATCCACAAGAACATGCAGTTTACAAGAAGTCTGAGGAAGGGTCTGTGATAATTGGAGTGTATGTAGATGACATAATTGTAACTGGTTCAAGCACAAGAGCTTTTGAGGAGTTCAAAGTCATGATGAAGTCTAAGTTTGAGATGACTGACCGTGGGTTGTTGAACTATTATTTGGGCATAGAGGTGAAGCAAGAAGAGGATGGTATTTTTCTAAATCAGTCAGGATATGCCAAGGAAATTTTGGAAGATCAGAAAATGTGGGAGTGTAATTCAACTAGAACTCCTATGGATCCGGGGTTGAAATTGGGAAAGGATGAAGATCATGAGTCTGTGGATGCATCAATGTATAAAAGGGTTATTGGTTGCTTGAGGTACTTAACTCAAACCCGACCAGATTAGAGTTATGCAGTGGGTATTGCAAGCAGCTTTATAGAATCCCCTAGAACTACTCACTGGCAAGCTATTAAACACATACTAAGATACTTAAAAGGTACACTAGATCATGGAATTTGGTATAAGTATGGAGAAGTTTGTGAGTTGGTGGGCTATAGTGATAGTTCACATGCCCCTACTAAGGCTGATGGTAAAAGCACCACAGGAATGGTGTTTTACTATAGGGGATGACCTGTAAGTTGGGTAAGTCAGAAGCAAGAGGTTGTGTTGAAAAGGGATTGGTGGTTGTGAAGCATATTTGTGGAGAAGAACAAAAGGCTTATATCCTCACTAAGGCACTACCAAGACTAAAGTTTTTTGATATGAAGAAGCTGTTGGGAGTAGGTGGAATAAAAGAGTTAAGGGGGTGGTTGTTAGTTGTATAATTCTTTGTATAGTTTAGTGATTAAATGTTTTGTACTTAGATTGTATAAATAGTTCAAGGACTAGATAGATAAAGTTAGTACTTCTAACTCCTATAAATAGATGATGTAATATGTAGTTTGGTATCACTTTAAAATTCTACTCAATAATAGTCTGTTAATTCTGTTACTTGACTTCTAACACTTGGTATTTACAGTTTTAAATGGGGTTTCAATGTTTCATGTTACTATGTTAGATATCTTGAGTTGGTTAGATGTTTCCCCTTGTAATTTTAATTCATAACAAAACCTTCGTTTTCACGATCTTTGCTTTGACCAACTTCAAATAGCCTTCCTTTTAATGAATTCTCGTGGTATATTAACAATCATTTTAATCTTATTAGTCATTTTTTATTTTTGAATACATTTAATTTTATTTTTATTTTTGTTTTTTGAATACATTACATTTTATATATCTTATTAATTCTTTTTGTTTGTTGAATACAGTTAGTTGATCCTATTATCATTTATAATTACAATAATTATTTTTTTATTACTAAATTTATTTATCAATTTTATTACTATAGTTATTATTGTTGGTATAACTAAAAAATGGCCTTACGAGTTCTTAATACGTATGAAATATATATATCTATATCTATTCATAAAAAGCGTTAGTGCTAATAGAGTCTTCTGAAAGGAATTCAGTTATGGAGAAGGGACCACCAAGGAAACCTGACATTAAGCACAAAAGAATGTGTGAACTATTCTACCAATAGGAAAAAAAATGTCAACATTAGTCCGCTAGATTAGGGTTCCTCCATGCTCCTCATTGGCTAGAAATACCCCGTGACCTCATGCGTAGAAGGGGAGGAAAATATAGAGAGAAAACTTTGTACTTAGAACAGTGAGTAAACTTTCTGTTGGGTTAATCTTGATCAGGTCAAGTCGGGTCACGGGTCTAATATTTAAGTCATGTGTTATTTAAATTATGTAGCAAGTTTTCATTTTGAATTAGTCTAAGTAGTGGAGTAGTGTAGTTAAGTAGTGGTCTATTTTATAGGAGTAGTGACCCACGTTTGCATTATGTTTAGTCTATTTATATGTATGGACTGCAAGTAATGAATGAAAAATAGTTTTGTGAGTGTGTCATCTTGGGCCTGAAACCAACATTTGGTATCAGAGCGCAAGGTTAGAAAGAGAGTTGTTTTGAGAGTTGTTTTTTGAAAGGGGGAGCAGCCCTTGGCTGCAGGGTTGAAGAACGAGAAAAAGCAGTAGGTAATCAAGTAAGAATATAGCAGCAGTGATCATAAGCAACAGTCGTTGAGGACCCGATTATTCAAGGCATCAGCGAAGCGACAGGTTTCTGTGGCGATTATTATTGTTGAGAGAAAGAAATTGAAGGTCACCGTCGAAGCAGGAAGAAAAATCAAGACGAAGAAGGAAGAAATCGTTTTGAGGAGGAGGTGTTACAGTGGGGAATACATAGAAAAGGATGAAGCAGACAAGCTACTTGTAGATTTAATTAAAAGAGTTCAACGATGGAACAAGGAGGCAGCCTACCACATCTACTAACCGGCATACCTTGAAGAGAAGTAAAAGCAGGAAGAAGCAAGCAACCAACAAACTTGGAGTTTTAATTAAAGGTTTTAATTGTTGAAAAAGGATATGTGAAGCAATCAAGCAACCTGTTGGTTTTAATTATAAACGAGAGGAAGGAAGCAGGCAAGCAAGCAGGTGAATAAACACCAATTTTTGAGAAAGTAGAGTGCAATACTGAAAAAAAACGATGGGTGTTTTGGGCACAACCACAAGAATAGAGCAGCAAGCATGACAACACTTTGGTAATTTCAGGTTTTGAATCAAGGCCGATAGTGGTATAGATCGGGTGCTCTTGAGCAGATTTATGAGAAATAAAGCAAAGAAAATAGCAAGAAAGAGGCATGTAGCAAGAGCAATAGCAAGAGAAAGAGAAAGAGAAAGAGTAAGAGCAAGTAGTAAGTAGTAAGTAGCAAGAGCAAGATAAATCGATTCAATCAAGCAAGAAGATAGCAAGCAAAGATAGAGCAAGAGATAAGAACTAAGTTGTTAAAGCAAGTAGAAAGAATCGAACCTATGTGGTTCAATCAACGAGAAAGTAGTAAGAACCGTGATCAAGATTAAAGGGGTGAATGTTGGGTTAATCTTGATCGGGTCAAGTCGGGTCACGGGTCTAATATTTAAGTCATGTGTTATTTAAATTATGTAGCAAGTTTTCATTTTGAATTAGTCTAAGTAGTGTAGTTAAGTAGTGGTCTATTTTATAGGAGTAGTGACCCATGTTTGCATATTTATATGTATGAATTGCAAGTAATGAATGGAAGATAGTTTGGTGAGTGTGTAATCTTGGGCCTGAAACCAACACGTTCTACTTAGGACGTACCGTTTGTCCGGACCAACAGCAATACAACCCTGAGTGAGTTTTGCCCTCTCTTGTTGGAAGAGCATGTGGTAACAACTAACAACTATTGCAAAAAGAGACACGTTGTACTGAGAAACGATGTATTTCAAGAAAGGGTAAAAACACACATACTTACGTTCTTCCCTGCTCATGTACAATGGGATTCGGTCAAGAAGGTACCACATGCGGCTCATTTACGGGTTGACCACATCATGCTCTGGAATCACATGGATGTTGGTAGGACGGGAGGTCAAAACCTCGAATAACGTACTTTTCTTGAAAGCCTTCGTTTCCACCACCAAATATTTTAGAGATCTCAACTTCATGTTAGCGGGCATTACTCGAGCACTAACATACAGAAGTGCTCCTTCCAATTCAGGAAGTTGGTTAGAGTGTACCTGGCATGGGTAGTGGCGCGGTGCGCCGGTGATAATGGAGCACTTCTGGAAGGAGACTAGTTGTCCTTCTAAGTATAATTTGTAGAATTAATGAAAAGCTTCTTGCATAGGCCTCTGTTACAGACCAAACGAAAGAACTCAATCCAAAAGACTAGTCTGATGGGTGAGGGAACCCATTTAGCCTATAAATCCCGTATCAATTTCCCATACAACTGAGGTGGGACAAGTCCCATACCTTATAATGATTTCGGTCCATAACATTCGCCCATCCTTAAGGACCAACGTCCTCGTTGGTCACGACCACGTTGGTCACGGCTGGCTCTCTCCAGCACTCCGAGGTTGGCTCTGATACCACTGTTACAAACCAAACGGAAGAACTCAACCCAAAAGAGTAGTCTGATGGGTGAGGGAACCCATTTGGCCTATAAATCTTACATCAATTGCCCATACAACTAATGTGAGACAAGTATCATATCTTACAATAGTTTCGGTCCATAACATAAACATATAATCTAGCCCAAGAAAAGAAATGCAGGAAACTAGATACTTAAAAGAACAGGAACGTGGGGCAGTTATGGGGTACATTCCCACTTCCCTGATGTCATGGGTCACCTCCTTCACATTTGAATGTTTTCCCTCCATAAGCTTTCCCTCCAACTGGTTCACCCTTCTTCAGCTCCGCATGGGCCTGCCCCGATCCAGAGTGACCCGACCCTAACATTGGGTTCGTATCAATGCAATCGGCCCGGAGAATCGACTTGTCCTCAAGTCGGGTAACAAAAAACGAAGCCCCCGGTTCGACAACGTGCTTCTCGAAGGGTTTATAATGAGGTGTCGGAAGGTCACCTTGTGTTGGTCAGCTAGGGGCAGCCCCTGCAGTTTGTACTTCCTGCCATTAATGGTGAGAAAATAAGGGTCATGTGTTGCCAATTTGCTTGGATGGTATTGAGTGTCGCTAACCACTTGATTCCGAGCACCACATCTGATACGAAAGCTAAGGGATCTAAGAAGCTACTTGTGTATTCCAGGAGGGGAAGAAATGAAAAATGAATAGAAGTTGTTGCTATTAATAGATAAAGAATAGGAGTAGTAGGTATTCAGGTTTATTGTGAGAAAAGTGATTGGCTCATGCTTATGCAATGAGAGAGGGATATTCCCTGGATTGTTAAACGTCCTTTTCATACCTTGTCTTGCTTCAGTAATTTGTTATTGAATACAATAAAAACATTCATCTCTTTACATCATCTCTTTCACTAAAATTGTTTTTCAATTCTTATTTCTACTTATTCTATTTGAATTAGTCATCGGTAGTGAACTCTTGATTTTATTCCCCATCATTGGTCCGACCTGCCATTGCACCTGCCGGTCACAATTTTCCATTCCCGATTACCATGGAAACTCGTACTACTCGCTTAGATGCACAGGAGAATCAGATTAAGCAATTACAATCGAATGTGGCGGAGATGCGCAACTCTCTTCAAACCCTTGAGGTTGAGCGTGGTGAGTCGAGTGAATTCCGTAACGTGATGTTGGCCTGGCTAGCAAAGCAGGAGAAGAAGACGGTTGAGGATTCCTTGGGCTCTTGGAGTTCAGGGTCAGGGCTCGTGTATCCTGGTTCCAAATCCCCACTAGGTACATCGGATAACACCGATGCTCCGACACCCCTTCCATGGGCGGTTAAGAAAGTTAAACTGCCGGAATTTTCTGGGTTTGATCCGCAGGGTTGGATCCAAAAAGCCAATCTATACTTCGATTTGAATCGGACGTCGGATATTGATTGTTTGCAATTAGCTCGGTTAAGCATGATTGGGGTTGCTCAACACTGGTTCACGATCATCACCCAGGTTCGTCCGACTATCTCTTGGTCGGATTTTCAATTGGAACTACTCCAGCGATTTAGTGGACTGGAAATTCAGAACCCGTATGAGCAATTAGCAACAATTAAGCAGGCGGACTCTATTTTTGATTTCACTGATGATTTCGAGTATCTCTTGTCCCTGGTTCCTTGTTTACCGGAGTCACAAGCCATCGGGTATTTCATGGCGGGTTTGAAAGACGATGTAAAAAAATGGGTCCGGCTTCATCGACCTCAATATCGTTTAGACACTATGTACTTAGCGAAGGATGTGGAATTGATGCTCCGGCCAGATTCCGGTCATTCGACGTTGGGCCGTTTCCGTTATCTGAACCCTACGGGGTCTCGGCCTATTGGGCTTCAGGAAGGGTCTTCTCACACGGGTAGTGTTGAAACTAAGCCCATTTTCTCTGGGCGCCCACCTGATAAATGGGTTCCTCCTAAGTCCGAATTCCCTTGGTCGGTGATACCACCGAGAACTTCTTCTCCGATCACCGATTTGGGACAACTTTCCCCTCGCGATCAGGGGGTGCGTTCGTTATCATGGACGGAATGGGAAGACAGGCGAAAGAAGGGTCTATGCTTTCGTTGTGGTCAACAATACGGACCTGCGCATAAATGTCCTGAAGGGAAGCTCCATGTATTGCTTTTGGGGGATGACGAGGAGTCGGTGCCACATGGGGATCACTGTGTCCTCCAAGTGGAGCCCTTAGTTTCACCTGATAATGACTCAGAGGTCACAATGGGCACGTGTAATGCAGTAGAGCTCATGGGTACTCTCAAAGCTCATGAGTTATCCACAACGATGAAATTAGAAGGTTGTTTATGGGGATTCCTGATTTATATGTTGGTGGATAGTGGAGCTTCCCACAACTTCATCCCTCGACGGTTTGTTACTGCTTTGGGTCTCTCTTCTTCTTCCTTTGAGGGCATTAAAATCAAATTGGGGGATGGACATTATGTATTTGTCCATGACCGATGTGTAGTTCTTCCTATTACCATAGATTCTTGTTCTTTTTCTGTGGATGCACTGGTATTTGACACAGGATCATTGGATTTTATTCTGGGACCGGAATGGTTAAGTTCCTTGAGGGGAGTGGTGCATAATTGGGAGCAGTCATGGATGCGGTTTCGGCACCAAGGGCAGTTGGTCCAATTGCAAGGACTGCGCACAGGGCAGGTTTCGATACCAGCTCTTCATTCCTTGTTGCCCATTGAAGGCTCGACCGACTCTAGATCCTCATCTGTTGCCACGGGTGTCTCCTCTTCTTTGACGAGGTCTCAACAATCCACTCTGGACTCCCTCTTACACCGATTTGCGATTGTTTTTCAACCTACATCATCGCTGCCACCGATCCGCTCTCATGACCATTGCGTTCAGCTGGCGTGTCAAGACCCGGTTAGTGTTCGTCCATACCGTTACCCACATATGCAAAAAACAGAGATTGAAAGACAGGTGCGGGACTTGCTTCAAATGGGTATGATTAGACACAGTACTAGTATTTTCTCAAGTCCGGTGATATTAGTGCGCAATAAGGATCAGTCATGGCGCATGTGTGTCGATTATCGCACCCTAAACAACGTTACGATTCCGAACAAGTATCCTATTCTTGTGGTGGATGAACTTATTGATGAGCTACATGGTTCCTATTTCTTCTCAAAATTAGACCTCAAATCTGGTTATAACCAAATTCGAATGCACCCGGATAGCATTGCTAAGACAGCCTTTCGTACGCACGATGGCCATTATGAATATTTAGTAATGCCTTTTGGCTTAATGAATGCTTCGGCTACGTTTCAGGCGGTGATGAATGATGTTTTCCGACCCCTGCTTCGACATAAAGTGGTGATATTCTTTGATGGCATCTTAGTTCACAGCCCCACGTGGGATACTCACTTGGATGATTTGACCCAAGTTTTCAATATTTTAGTAAATCATCAGTTCAAAGCAAATCCAGAGAAATGTAGTTTTGGTAAACAGTCCATTGATTATTTGGGTCATGTGATTGATTGTGAAGGAGTTTTGATGGATCCAGTGAAAGTATCTGCAGCGGTGGATTGGCCTACTCCTACTACTTTGAAAGCACTTCGCGGTTTTCTCGGATTGACGGGGTATTATCGCAAGTTTGTTAAGAACTATGGCAGCATTGCAAGCCATTAACGAACCTGACCAAGGACTCTTTTCTTTGGACCCCGCTGGCTCAGACCACTTTTGATAGTCTTAAACAGGCTTTGGTGACTGCTCCCGTCCTTTCTCTACCTGATTTTTTTGTGTTCCTTTTGTCATAGAATGTGATGCTTCCGGATGCGGGTTAGGGGCAGTCCTAATGCAACATAAGAAGCCCATTGCATACTTCAGTAAAGCGTTAAGCGACCGCAACTTATCCAAATCCGCATACGAAAGAGAACTGATGGCTTTGGTTTTGGCGGTTCAACATTGGCGACCGTACTTATTGGGGTCGAAATTCACGGTATGCACAGACCAAAAGAGTTTGAAGTTCTTGTTACAACAACGTGTATCGTCGTTTGATCAGCAAAATTGGGTCGCTAAATTACTAGCCTGGTCGAGAGAATAGGGCAGCCGATGCCTTGTCCCGTAGGGCAGATTCAGGTCACTTCTTTCAAGCAACTTTCGCCCTAATATGGGTACAAGGCAAGCTACTTATTGAGGAAGCACAACAGGATGTCGAACTTCAATCATTGCGGGCCAAAATTGAAGTTTCGCCAGATAAGTATCATGGTTATTCTATTAGGAATTATGTCCTGTTCTACCAGGACCATTTGGTCATTTCTCGATCTTCAAAATACATTCCGGCTCTGCTCCACGAGTTTCATGTGACAGCTACGGGTGGTCACTCGAGATTTTATCGGACTTATCGGCGGTTGGCTGCAAATGTGTACTGGATAGGTATGATTTCCACTGTTAAACAATTTATATGTTCATGCAATATTTGTCAACGCTGTTGTAAGGCCCCGCTCACCGGGCACCTTACTGTTGGTTCTTCATCGCACATATAACGTACATAATATATATAATTATAAAACAACGCAACGGAAATGATAAAATATATACATTCTCATTCATTCATAAAAGTCATTACATCATTGACACGATTACAAAATACAGCTTTCTCTACTTTGTCTATCTTCTCTATGATTGCTGAGGATTCATATAAAAGAGATTATCTAGGTAATCCCAGGTTTCCTATGTTTCCACAGCAACCTTAAGATCATACAGCGACCTCTAGAGAAGATATTAAGTTCAAAAATATAAAAATTATATTTTTATTACTGAAG
>BJCO01001614.1:0-12255 GCA_018326465.1 Flaveria floridana
CTTTCGCATGCTTTATTCGCATGCATATGCGACTTATCTTCTTTTCGCATGCTGTTTTCATTTTCGCATGCATGCATACAGCTCCGTTTTGCATGTGTTGTTTCCAACATACACGTAGTCGCATGTATACCAAGTTGTTCATTTCTTATCAGTTAAAACTATAGTGTAATCCAAAATGTTTGATCCTTACACCGTAGAAAGCAATATGATTTCTCCATACACCTTTATAGGAAACATAATCAAGTTGCTCTATTGAACTCTAAGAAAGATCCTGGTTTCTCAGAGGGTTGTCACTTTCTTACTCTATCCAACTACTTCTCCTCCCTCACCATAGATTCTCCACTCTATGAGGATCAACTATTGGAGCTCTGGAGGACCTACCAAGAGGCCACCATGGATGGAGAGAAGGCACTATCTGCCATAGTGCAGGGGAGGACCATCTTCATCACCTCAGCCTTTATAAACACACATCTAAGGTTGGATGATGTAAAAGGTGATTTATCCTTCCCTAAGTCTGTTATCAACCTATACTTTGGACAGATGGGCTATGAAAGTGACTTCTCTATAAGAACCTTCAGGAAAGGGAAGGTCTCCTCCTAGTGGAAGTACCTCCTCGATGTGGTCATCCATAATTTATCTAACAAGCATGGAGGATGGGACCGGATTTATGAAAACCTTTCTTTTATTGTCCATGGGATGGTTTAGGGGATCTAGTTCAGGTACGCAAAATTTGTATATACTAATTTGCTTACAAACTTGGACTCCTTAAAATATTACATGTTTCCTAAATATGTCTAGATAGGTAATATTCTAAAATTGGGACAGATGAAACCCGACATCTTTAAGACTATGAGAAAGCCTAATGTGGGTTTCTCATGAGTAGAAACATCCCTTGTCCTTAAAATATTAGAGCTCATTGCTTAAGGTGACAACCTAGCAACACCAGCTAGTGTTGAACCAACACCTTCTACTTTACAACAACCCACACAGCCACAAATAACCATCACCTACCAAAGAAAATTCAAATGAACCCTTGCACAAGCTACTCAGCTTGTGCAGGGCCCCATATCACCACCTATGCTGGAGGAAGGGGACATTGGAGCTCCCACTTCCCCTAAGGAAGAAACCACTCCCATCTCACAAATGATCAATGCTGAGGTTCCTCATGCTCAGCCTAATAAGCACACAATCCCCAAAGCCTTAAGCCTTTACTCAGAGTTTCAAAATTCTAGTGAGCAACCTTTAGGGGATAGTTACCATCCCCGGCCTGTTGATCTAAACCAACCCATTTCCAACCTAGAATTCTATGATGACGAAGACATGGGCTTCAGTGAGTACCATGAGTCTCTCTTCTCCACCCCTACTCAAGAAGAGATAAGTACTCCTGCCTCTCCCATGTCTAGCCCACGTCATCCACCTACTACTGAAGTGGATCTCCTTGAATAAGTTCAGGAGGTCCATATGGAAGAGGCTCTCACTTTTGCAAGTGATTCTATCATTAAGACCTCCACCATGGCAACCCAGCCCCTTGACACTTCACCTGAAGCTGTCATGGTGCAGGGGAAATCCAGCAGCCAAGAACAAAGTGCTGGTGATAAGGAAAAAGACTTAGGTCCTAATCTCTCATCCCCCCGTGATTCTTCTGATGAAGATAAGGGGATATGAGACTAAAAGTGCAAAATCTGACTCAAACCTACACTTATTTAGTCTCCAAGGTTAGTCACTTGGAATCTCAATTGACTACCTTGCAAAGAAGGGTCCACGATCAGCAACTTGAGATTTCTGATCTCAAGGAAAAACTAGTTTGGAGGCCTTTAAGGAGGACTCAACCAGGAACACAAGAATCTATGGATATAATAGACTTAACCCCCAGCTCACCTATGTAAGAGGCTGATGCTACCAAAAAGGGGAAGAAAGTCCTAGCAATCATAGAACCTGGGAGTTCTTCACAGAGTATGGACATTGAGGATTCACCACCCTCAGTTGCAATTATCCATAATCAGCAACCTCCTCAAGTCTATATTGATGTGGACTCACTCATACAAAGTCTGTTTAATGAGGTTATTCCAAGAGCTATGCCTACCCCATCTCATCACTCTGAGAATCCAATTATGTGATGGAGGTATGACACTGATAGAAGAGCTCTAGTAATCTTTAGATCTCAGGGGTAAAAGGAATCTTCAACTTCTCTAACTTGAGATTCTATGAGAGCACCTATCTGATTGACCTTTCACTTGCAAAGCCAAGTCAAAATAGGCAAGTTGCAAGGTTAGCAAACAGGATTCAAGGAAAGGTGCTAGAAGAGTTTAAGCTGAGATCCAAATTATATAGACAGAGGCTAGTAGGTAAGCCTATTGGTCAACTGGATGTTGAGATGGACCCTAAGATTAGCTTCGAAGGGGAAGCCTTGACCGAAGTTCTAGTCGTTGAACCAGTGAACCTTGAGACAGGAACCTTTTCAGCACCCATTTCCCTCAGTGAGGCACTAGCTGGTGAAGGTGCTTCACAGCCTCTCTCAGGCCAAAACTTGACTGCTGAATCAAGTAATAAAGGCCAAAGCTCTCTACACCCTGAGTCACCAAGGCATGTGTGTGATAAAGGGAAAATAAAACTAACTCCTGAGGAGATTGAGGAGGAGGAGGAGAGAGAGAGGAAGAGGAAGCTAAGGGGAGAGAGTTCAAGTGGGTCCCTAGGCTTTATAGAAGTTGCTATCAGGGCTTCCCCCAAGCTAAACACTCAAGATGATGTGTTGAGGCAGCCTGGATAAACTACTTGGGGACCCAGGAACTATAATGTATGAACTCATCTCTCTTCCCTTAGAGGAACTTAATGAACTGGCAGACATAAAGCTGTTAAAGGAGAGGATGTAGAGCTACTCCTTAGGTTCAAGGAAGAAAGGAGACAGAAAAGGCTCTACAAGCATGCTCCTACCCTCTCCCCAGTTCAAGAAAGCCCTAACACAGAGGTTGTGGCAACTGAACAACCTCAGGTAGACAAAGAAGTGGATAGACAAAATATGATTAGCTACCTGAGTGCCACAGGTCTCTATCAGGCATCTGCACTTTTTCCCCTCTCATATGAGTATATAGAATGCGAGTATCTTAAGCAGCTTGAGCAACAAGTTATAAAAGAACAAAAGGCTGCTAAGAGAAAGATGAGGGAAGAAGCTGTAAAGTCAAGAGACATCATCCAAAAGAGCCAAAAGAAGTCTGCTGATAGGCAGAGGATGATGAGCCTCTTGAAGCTCTATGGATCCTTTAGAAGGAAGCTTGGTCCAATGTCTCTATCCACTATGGATGAGAATATTAGAGTGATCAAGCAGAAGATTAAAAGGTGAGAGCTTGTTGACTTGCATTCTCCACCAAGTCAACCTCCTCCTGAAGTTAAGGTCAAGGTTGAACCCACTAAGACAACATAACCTGGACCTAGAGCTGTATCCTAGCCAACTTCATCTTCTAATCCACAGCAGGGTCCTGCTCCTTCTCCTTCTGAACCTGTGAGGGAAGATGACCCAATTAAGAAAGACATAACAAAACAACTTGGTGCTGAAGACCAATCTTCTCAGTTAAAGTCTTCAAATAGGAGGAAAAGGATGGCCATGAAAAAACATCTCTAAGAAGAAGAATAAGTCAAAGGCATCCACCTCCACACCTCAGGATGAGTCAGAGCATCCTGAGGAAGTGCAAGAAGAGGCTCCTCAACCAACTCCAACTCAAGCAGAGCCTCTTGTAGCTGGAAGACTCATCCTATCTTAGACCTTTATTGTAAATCCAGATAGATGGTATGTCATCAGAGATCAAGGAGGTTAAGATGTTTATTTCTGGAAAGACATGCTTGATCTTCCTCTTTATGATCTCTATACATAAGAAGGTATTATGAGAGTCTGAGGGATCTTGATCAATTAATGAAGAAAGGAATGGTATTGATCCTGATAAGGACTGTTAATATCTGAATAACCTTCTTTGTTTTGGTAGCATCAGCCTAGGGAGAGTTTGTAAGGTTATACTTGAAAGACTGATGCAGCCAAAGCAACCAAAGAGCTTCCTGCTTGCATGCATGATGTACATGGTAGAAGTTACTTTGAAAGTTTTACACTCCTCATAAAAATATTCTAAGTGAAAAATCTTGCAAAGCCAAAGACCAAATCTTCCTAAGCCAAAGATGAAGCCTTCTGAAGTTTTAAAGACAAAGTCTTCCAAAGCCAATGAAATGAAGACTGATTTCTTCCAAAGACAGAGAGGACATGCTATCTCTGATCAACTTTTGCATAAAACTGACCCACTTTCTCCTACAACTCTAAAGACTCACCAACTTGCATAAGTTGGTGAAAAGGTCCATGCTTTTACAACTGTATATTATGGTTTGGAGTCTATAACTTTTGGACTTTGTACTTTATATCCTTTTTGTAATACATTAGGATGTAAGCTATGACATGTCATAGTCACTAGTCAAAAGGTAATCTGCCTTTTGACTTTACATTGATCTTGTTGTCTAGATTAGTGTTTCCAGTTGGCTTTCAAAGCATAGCCGGCTTGAAGATCAAGAGTAGGTCGGACTCATCATAGTTGTTCAGTTTCTTTTGTTATACATGTAATAGGATTAATGTTAGTATGTTTTTTCTATGTATTTTGTAGTTTGTTTTATGTATTTGAATAGTTTCACTGACCCAACGAAACTACAAGCGAAACTATAGTTTCGATCGTAGTCAGCTGACTTAGGTCACCCGACGAAATTATGTTTCGTAGCCGGGTGAATCTAAGCCTTGGTCAGGACAGTTTCACTATCTAGCGAAACTATGTTCTGCCTATATATTGTAATGAACTAACTTTGTGTGCAAGTTTTGCACAACCCTAATACGATTATTTATTTTTTTCAATTCTGTTCTTGGTTGTATTTTGGCTAGAATCATCTTATTCACTATCTTTGTGTCTTGTTTTATGTTTGTAATTTGGGTTTGGATATTATAGTCATACTTTTAAAACTCATTGTCTAGATTCTTGTTAGATTGTCATTTCATTGGGATTTGTTAGTGTCTTATACATTATTTGCACTGATATTCGATCATGCTGGACTAACAATATGGTATCAGAGCCTTAGTGCTCTTGATTTGTTTAGGTTTTTAAAGGGTTTTTTATATTAACACTGTTTCATTCACTTCAGATCAATTATTGTGTGTTTTAGCTTGAAAATCTTTTGAAAAACATCTGGTTTGAGCATAAGAAGATAACCCAATAATACAATCATTAGTTCATTGTGATTTAGTTGATTTCTGGTCGATCTCTTGCACGAAAAGGCTTTTTAGAAGCTTCCAGGAAACTAGCTTTTTCTTCTAGCGAATTTAGCACAGTACAGCGAAACTACATTTTGTGTGATTTTGAAGTTTGTCATTGATTTCCAGCAAAACTACACACTTTGAATGAATGTTCCCATCACGGTACAGATCAAACAAGCGAAATGCTGCCAAAATTGTCATCAGAACGAAAGTTCTACTAGTTTCAGCGAAATTGCGGGCAAAACTAGAGTTTTCAAGCACTGTTCTAGCGAAACTGCTGCTCAGTTGTCGAGCGAAGTTGCAAGCGAATTTAGTAGCGAATTTGCAACAATTTAGTCTTGAGTTTCCAAGGGAACTTAGCAGCGAATTTATTGGTTTTTCAGCGAACTTATCAGCGAATTTTACAGATTCTTCAGCAAAATTAACAACTGTTTAAAAATGACATCGACCAATATTACCATTTCTGACTTGGAGAGTGTTGCAACAAATAGGCCACCGGGGCTTATAAATGGTGATAAATTTGAGGACTTGAAAAGATATTTAAAGGCCTTCTTTTACTACACAGATCATAATAAATAGGAGTCAATAGTAAATAGTCCACACACTCCAACTGTCACTGTTGGTCAAGTTACCTCACCGAACACTGATCCATCAACCTTTACCGTAAGAGATCTCAAGCTAATTGATCGTGATCAGAAAGCTTTTGGGGCTTTAACTTTATGCTTATCACAAGACATCTACAACCGCTTGGCCGAGCACAAAAACAGAAAATCCTTATATGATCCTTTGTGTGAATTTTATGATGGAAAGGAAGACCTCAAGAAGGACAAGAATCCCAACCCGAGAAGGAGTTCAATTCATTCGTTGGAAACAAGAATGAAAGTCTCACTGATCTTACCAGTTGATTTTTATCTATCTTAAGCACTTTGAAGGAATATGATTAACAGTTAGGTAATCTTGAGCAAGTCACTAAGCTTTTGGACTCTCTTCCACTACAATGGAGCTTGCAAGTCAGGATGTTGAAGCAGGAAAGAAACTTTGGTGATTATAAACTTATGGATGTCCTAAACAAACTAAAATCTTTTGATCTGGATTTGAAAAGAAGGGAATACAATCAATGCATGATGCCAGCCACAATATATCCACAAAATGCGGCATTGATCTCATCCGCTACAAACTAGTCATTTATGGTGTAGCTTATGGTGGATCTACGGGATATGGCGTATTAGAAAAATCTAGTGGTGGATTTACAAGTGTTGGTTCAAGCTCAAAGACATCCATCACTATTCAAATTCCATCTGATGCAATGGCATTGTTTGGAATGTTTGTCCACAGTTATAAGGCTCTTGTTGCGGGGGAGCTGAAGGAAAAAGGGATGACTGTTGAAGACATGTATCTGATGAATCCTCATGATTTAGAAGAAACTGATATCCAAGGGCAGATGGCAATGCTCATGCTGCATGGAAGAAGATTCATGGAACAAACTGGAAGGAGGTATTTTGGCAACCAAAACCAAAATGCTAAACTCGGTTTTGGTATGTCAAAAGTAAGATGCTTTAATTGCAAACAGTTTGGGCATTTCAAGAGAGAATGTTCATCTCCTATCATCACTGAACCGGGAACTTTAGGAACTACAAAAGTTATCCCGATTACCGACAAGGAAGAAGCCAAGCAAAAGAAGGAAACAACACTAATTTCAAACTTTGATTAGAGTGTAGAGATAAAAGAAACTGAAGAAGAAATCAATGATGCATTAGTGGCTGAAGTGGTGAGCAGTGATGTGGATTCAGTTGAGGACTTTGATCCTTTTAGGGAGTTCAAGAATGAGATTTAACATGCTGCTTGTGATGAAAGTGGTAAGCAACATGCTCAAGATGAAGAGGTGAAGGTTGAGGAAGTCAAGGAAAAGAAGAATGGTTTTGTAGAGGTTGAAGAGAAGATGACATTTGGTGAAACTGATAAGTTTGGGAAACAAAAACAAGTTGAAAAGAGGGGGTGAAGCTAGATGTCAATGATGAAGGGAAGAAAGAGGAACATGAAGTTGAAGAAGCCAGGAATATAGCATTAGAGGAGAAAGAAAGTAAAAAAAGATTACTCCGGCCTGTCAATGCGAGAAGGCCCTAGCTGCTGAAAAGGTAGTTATGAGTCTCCCTTATGAGGTAATCCAAGACATGTGTTCTCCTCCATGCAAAATCCGTTTATTTGGGGTTTAGAAAGCTAACAGATTATTGTTAGATAATGAAAAGGAATTAAAACAAATAAACAAGGAACTTAAAATAAACAAGTCTAAATATTTTATCAAGTTAAATGAAGCTTTAAAAAGAAATGAGCATTTAAAAAGAAATCTTTTGGAAAGAAATATTGAAATAAATGCTTTAGCTAAATGTGTAGCACTTGCCAAATTTGAAACAAGAAAACTAAAAACAAAACTTGAAAAATGGACAATTTCTAGGATGAAACATGAGTACCTTTGCAAGATGAAACGGGGGGCTAGAATTAAGACTGGTTTGGGATGTGAAGAAACCACTCATGTTTATCCTCCTCCAAGTACTTATTGTTATTCTCCTATGCCTACACCTCATCTAACAAATGAATTAATTCAGAATGATGCTAACAGTTTGTATGCAGGTTTAGAAGGAGTGAACCATAAGGAGATTCGAGAGGAATATAGTTATGGTGCAAGTAATGGTTTGGATAGCTCTAGTAGTAGCATTTGTGACTCTAGTCTAAGTACATTTGTGTCTCAAAAGTCTAATATATACAATGGCATGTGTAGTTATAGCTCCGCAACTTCCACAAATGTTAAAAATATTAATGTAAATGAATCAAAATCTACTAAAATTAAGGTCATAAAAGAAAAATTAAAAGAATCATCTGATACTTGCAGCAATTATGATTCATATGTGTCTGAATATGAGGAAGAAATAGAAATTGATCAAGCTCCTATTTCAAACTATAAAAGGAAAGGTTTAAAATCCCATTGCTTTAAATATGGGAAGGATGATCATGTAATTAAACACTGCCCTAAGCATGTTGGTAGAACTGTATATAATAGTTCTTTAGGAAGTAGATTAAATCACCTTGTAAATAATTTCTTTTTTAAAAATTATTTTGTTCCAAGACCTAAATTTATTAAAACTTGGGTCCCTATTTCTAGATCTTAATAATTCTTTTGTTCAAATACCAGGATCATTCCAGAAAAGCTGTTAATAGTTTTTGGCACGTTAATAGCGGATGTTCCAGGCACATGACTGGGTTGAAGGACATACTCACCAATTATCGGATAATAAATGGAGGACATGTGGCCTTTGCTGGAGACAAGAAAGGTGAAAAGATGATCGGTCAAGGAGATGTCTCAAATGGTTCTTTGACTCTGGAGAAAGCAAACTATGTTCCAGAATTGGCATTCAACCTGTTGAGTGTATCACAAATATGTGATAAAGACATTCCTGTGTTATTTATGTCAAATGAATGCATGTTCTTGAAACCAGAGTTCACTGCTCCAGAGGATTTAGTGATCATGCGCACTCCAAGAAAGAATGATACCTATCTGCTAGATATAGGATCAACATAATCAACCTCCACTGTGACATGTCTCCTGGCAAAAGCTTCATCATCTGAATCCTTTTTGTGGCATAGAAGATTAGGACATGTTAATTTTAAAAATATAAATAAGTTGATTAAGAACAATCTTGTGAGGGAACTACCACTTAAAGATTTCTTTGTGGTAGAAAAGTGCATGGCCTATGCTCAAGGAAAGCAGCACAAAAGGCCACACAAGCTTAAGCTTGAAAATATAATTTCAAACCCCCTCGAATTGTTACGTACTGACTTATTTGGTCCTATTAGTGTTAAATCAATTGCTAAGAAATCTTATTGTTTGGTTGTTACAGATGATTACTCAAAATATTCGTGGGTAAAATTTCTAGCTCATAAAAGGGATACTGCAGAAGAGTTGTAGAAGCTGATCCTCTCAATTGAAACCATCAATAAAAAGAAAGTTATGGCTATCAGGAGTGATAATGGAACTGAATTTAGAAATCACATTTTTGACTTATTCTATACAAGCAAAGGAATTCTCAGATAGTTTAGTGCTGCCAGGACACCTCAACAAAATATTATTGCTGAAAGGAAGAATTAGACCCTTATTGAAGCAGCAAGAACTATGCTGATTTAGTCAAAGCTTCCAATCATTTTCTGGGTAGAAGCAGACAACTGTGCATCCTATGTACTAAACAGAGTTCTTATCATGAAAGACAAGATGAAGACTCCATAAGAGCTTCTTCATAAACAGAAACCCTTGATTGACTTCTTTCGTCCGTTTGGTTGCTCATATACTTTGCTGAATACTCAAGCTCAGAAGTCAAAGTTTGGTGCTGTCTCAGATGAATGTTTCTTTGTTGGCTATTCTTCCTCATAAAAGGCGTATAGGGTGTACAATAAAAGAACATGCATTGTGTAGGAGTCCTTCTATGTTGATTGGCAAGAGTCAAATTCAACAAACATGGGGTCAGACCCAGAATGGTTTTATGACTCTAATACTATCTTTAAATCCTTCAATCTTTCAATATCTGACGATGATGTTCCTCCTCAAACCAATGTGCAAATCATTCCTCCACTCGATCCACAACCATAACCACAACCACTTCCACAACCTGAACTCCATCCATATCCACCAATTGACCTTCCACCTCCACCTGTTTTTGATGTTCCACCCACACCTCCACCACTTTTTGATGTTCCACCCACACCTCCACCTCTTTATGATGTTCCACCCATACCTCAACCACAGCCGACTCCTTTATCACAACCATCCTCTCCTTCACAACCATCACAAATTGAATCCTCATCTCATTCTAATCCATTAACCCTTAACACCAATTTTAAGACCTTAAAAGACCATCCACATGATTACATCATTGGTTCCATTACAGATAGTGTGAGGACACGAATTCAATCTAGATTGATAAATGAATGTCTTTATGCATGTTTCTTATCTTAGATCATACCAAAAAATGTCTCAGCAGCACTTCAAGACCCAATTTGGGTTGAATCTATGCAGATAGAGCTTCAGCAATTCGGGAAACTGAAAGTTTAGCAATTAGTTGATCTTCCTCCAAATAAGTTTCCCATCGGTACCAAATGGGTATACCGGAACAAACCAGATGATCGAGGGGTTGTAATAAGAAACAAATCAAGGTTGGTTATTCATAGATTTGCTCAGGAGGAGAGAATTGACTACACTGAAGTGTTTACTCCAGTTGCTCACATTGAAGCTATCAGAATCTTTCTTGCTCACGCTACTCACAAGAACTTTAAAGTCTTTCAAATGGATGTGAAATGAGCATTTCTCTATAAGAACATTGATGAGATTTATGTTTGTCAGCCACCAGGTTTCAAGGATCCAGATTTCCCAGACAAAGTTTATAAACTTGATAAACCCTTATATGGATTACATCAAGCACCTCGCATCTGGTATGAACCCTTGACACAATATCTGCTCAGCAAGGGTTTCTCTCATGGAACTATAGCTATGATGCTATTCAAGGAGGAAGTTGATGGTGAAATGCTGATTGTTCAAGTGTATGTTGATAATATCATTTTCGGATCAACAAATGAGAAAAGGATCTCTTTGAAATGAGCATGATGGGGGAGTTGTGCTTTTTCTTGGGATTGCAAGTTGAGCAAAAGCCTGATGGCATCCTAATTCATCAACAAAAGTATGTTCTGGAGATTCTCAAGAAGTTCAAGATGGATGATGCTTCTCCAGAACTCACTCCATTCACTTCTCAAACTTGCTTAACTCCTGATGATAATGGGAAATCTGTGGATGCTCATCGTTAACGCTCTATGATTAGATCTCTCATGTATCTCACTGCGAGTCATCCAGATATTACATTCGTCGTGTGTTACTGTGCCCGTTATCAAGCCAGCCTAAAAGAATCTCACTAAAAGGCTGTTAAACGTATCTTTTGATATCTTAAGGGTTTTTCTTGTTTGGCTCTTTGGTATCCAAAAGGAGAGAACTTTGATTTGCATGCCTATTCTGATAGTGATCATGGAGGTTGCAAGATCAACGGGAAATTTGTCACCTGTGGATGTCAATATCTTGGGGATTGTCTTGTTTCATGGCAAAGCAAAAAGCAGACAATGGTATCATTATCTACAGGGGAAGCTGAATACGTTGCTACATTAAGTTGTTGCTGCCAAGTGCTTCGGATCCAACATCAATTGATGGATTATGGCATCAATTTTTTTCATACACCACTTTTCTGTGATAATAAAGCTACTATTGGAATTGCTAAAAATCTGATTCATCACACTCGCACCAAGCACATTGAAATAAATATTCATGCAATCCGAGATGCTCAGGAAAAGGGTTTTATAGATATTGTTCCAATCGACACAAAAAACCAAAGAGCAGATCTTTTTACAAAAACAAACATTTGATAAACCTCGTTTTTATAAACTGATCTCAATGTTGGGTTTAATATATTTTTGAAAAACTCTTTTCATAATAAAGTGTGTGGTTAGTTGTAAATAATTTCATTTGTTTATTTTACATCTTACGTTGATAAACTCTTTCTAATAAATTTCATTATCCCATATTCCTTCACTCTTTTGCTCTTTTTATTTTTTTATAAAATATGAAAAATAGAAATTTCTCTTACCTAGTACTTAAATAGAAATTTCTAGGGAGAGTAAAAGTTTTAAAGTTTCCAAATTTAAAAAAATTTCCAATTTTGTCTTCTCAGGAACCCCGGAAAAAGAAGTTTGAAGAAGGGCAACAGACTAGTGTGCGGATATGCATGGTAGGCTCAGCCTAAAAACGAAGTAAACAGTGATTATGCAGTCAAACTAAAGTTCAAAGAACTCAGTGATAAGGACTATTCCCATGACATCTTGGCCTGCACAAAGATACAAGTATCGTCAATATATATATATATATATATATATATATATATATATATATATATATATAT